>QLNU02015360.1:7735472-7769476 GCA_006491805.2 Dysdera silvatica | reverse complement strand
ATGACATTGTTATTTTTTCAACGAACCCATCAGAACTCCAAGACATGGTACAGGAGCTCTCAACTAGAAGTAAAGAAGTTGGACTCAAGATGAACCTACAAAAAACTAAGATCATGTTCAATAATTTCGTAGAGGAAACAAAAATACACATCAACAAATTTTTTCCTTAAAAAAACACACAGGTATGTCATGGACAGATACAATCTTAATTAAAGTATTACAAATGAACTATGCCAGAGTGCAGGCGTACAGTGGTAATGCATCATATGTATAAAGCCTATTGGTTCGATGTGCAAGGCACAGCAGCAGTATTATTTCTCCAAGTTCATTTTTGTCAACGCAGTTGTAATGTTCTTTGTATAATATGTTTTAAATTTATTATGTTTCGTTTAATATATCCTTATTGTTGATTAAGAACAGTCAGATAATTGAATAAACATGGACATCAATGAAGTGTGAACTAGTAGCAGCAAATATATAGGGATATAAGAAACTTTTACGGATAAAATAAACGTTTTAAGCATAGAATTTTATTTTTTAATTAAGCTCAACGCGTTTTGGACGGAACTTTGGCTGCCCATCGCCAGGAGTGCACTTAGGACGGATGGTGGTAAACAAACGAAGTGTTGCCGATGTACAAGTTAGTTGTGTTGCCATATGATGGCATTTGGTGTTGACTGCCACGCCATCTATCGGGAGTAGAATGAGGCAAATCAAATAGCAGGTTGTTGCTCGATTATTATATTCTTCCAGGCTTGGCTGAGAAACGGAGTAGACCGAAGATCATTGATAATTTGATCGGAATATTTAAAAATGCAGAATGCTTCCAAAAATTCCAATTCTATTGGAGACCTGGGTTGATGGATGATGGTGGCATCATTGAAATTAAAATGATGACCACTCTCCCAACAGTGGAAAGCGATTGAAGACTTATTAAATCCAGCCTTCTCGACATATTTTTGGTGTTCTTTTAATCGATGGCGTAGGGTACGTTTAGTCTGGCCAATGTACGATAAATTGCACTGGCAAAAGATCTGATATACTCCCCAGCATTAAAGCGATGGGAGACAATCTTTGAGCCTAGATGGATGGATTTTGTTGGTTGGTGAGAAAGTTACCTTGAAGTTGGCATTACGAAGAATTTTTGCAACGATGACACTGATTTTTGGGAAGAACGGAAGAACAATGGAACCGAAAAATTCTTTAGGAAGGTGTGGAGAGAAAGTGGTGTGAGTCACATGTTTTGAAAATTTGGTGACTGTTAGGTTGATGTTGGCCTGGAAACCTCTACCAATGGCGATGGATTTTATGAGGTTGAGTTTCTGAGAGAGCGCTGAAGGGGTTGAACAAACCGTAAGAGCCCTGTTTACGAATGTGTGAAACGCAGCCATTTTTTGTTGAAATGGGTGACAAGGTTTTTATGCGAGATGGAAGCGAAACTCCAAAAGTCTTGCGGTAAACAGATGTGGTAAATTGGCGATCAACTTTTTTTAACCAAAACATCGAGGAAAGGAAAGGTGTTGTTTTGTTCTATTTCGAGTGAGAATTCCAGGTGCAAGTCTATTGCGTTAACTACCGGGAGAATGGAATCGATTTGGATGGAAGGGTCTCCCCAAATGATGAAAACGTCATCAACATAACGAGTCCAAAATTTAAAGGTAATGTTCTTGAAAAGTTGAACTTCACAATAGTGTAGATGTTACCAAGAATCGTGGATAATGGATTCCCCATTGCCAAGCCTTCGGTTTGCTGGTAATGCTGGCCTCTAAAAACAAAATATGTGTAATTAATGCAGAATGAGGTTAAGGAAATGTGTTCACCTATTTCGGGTTGTGCAAAATGATATTCCACCAAGTGGCGCTGAAGACAATTAAGAGCCCCTGCGACAGGGATATTGGTGAACATGAACTTGATGCCTAAAGAAGCGATGGTACAGTTACTGGCGGAGAATTTAGAAAGTTCGTTGACAAATTGGAATGAATTCTTGCACGTAAATGAGTTCGATGTGGTGAGTGGGGAAATAATATGTAGCAGATCCTTTCCATTGGTAATCAGTCAAGACGTTGATGAAATGGCTAATATAGCCAATAAAATTAATGAAGTAGCTTTTCAATAGCAACTCATAGCACAAGGCAGGTATAGAGCATGTGATACTACCTCTCAAAGATTGTTCTTCAAAGAAGGGCCCAAGAATTACACTGACATGAATCCAAACCAAACTGTAACTTTGGGTAAACGTTGGAGAATTTTACTAACGATGTTCAGGTTTTATGTCATATAAATCCTACAGTTTTATTTGTTAATGATTCCATTCAGGAGAAAAGGGACCTTGCCTGTCCACATGGTATGTCAAGACCAAGCGTTATCCACTTCCATTTTTCCGAGGAAAAATAAGGTAGATGTTGCTTCTCACAATGCATAATAATTTTGTAGTTGCTGGACATTGCTGATTCGGTAGGAGTGGTGGTAACGTAGCACTTTTCGAAAGATTTTTTTGATAATACTAACTCCTACATCCATACAGGATGGAACAGAACACATATTACAAATTTCACCTGTGTTTCACATGGACTCTTCCTCCACTGCTAATGCAACAGATTCAATGATTTTTAAAGGGATGGGTTTTCTACCTTGTCCTGGTTTAACAGGCAATATACCTGTATTCTTAAACTTTATCATTATTTGTCATGAACCATTAGATCTGTCCATTTTTCAACCCTTTGTATATGCAATCGTGTCTGTCTTCAACTACTGCACTATTATCACACTCTAATGAAAGCATTTCACAAGTAAAGCGCAATCTTTTAATTGCTTTGCAACAACAACCACGCTTCCTCACAGAATATGATTTCATAGTAGTAAGAATCATTTTGTCCAAGTTTGAATTTGCATAAAAAAAAAAAAGTTTTAATATGGCAAGAGAATGTCCAGCTTTTCTTCCCATGCAGCAGAAATTATTTGTGCATTTTTCAATGCAAAGATAGCTAAGGTCATGCTGTGCCAGCACCTACAGTTTTCTGAAGAACCCAAATCTACTGCTTAGTGAATCAAACATAAGACTATGGATTGATTGATTAAAAAAAAAAGGGCACTAGTTGCTTGTTGAAATTGAACTCAGATTATTTGCATAGCATAGGTCATGCTGCACTGGTATCTACAGTTTTTCAAGGAATCCAAACTTATAATGCCAAGGGATATAAACCTTGAGCAAAAAAGTGGCATGCATTCTATGATACCACTGGGAATCTATCTACCCCAGGTTAATAGCACGATGGATGAATATGTTACTGCTATACCAGGATAGGGCAGTGGAACTACATTTTTCTAAGGAATTCAAACCACTCAAGGCATCGGGAACTAATCCTTGGACTATAGTGAGCAGTTAGTCGTAAGCTCCTCCCTTCCTCACCAGTTAGAGTTGAACCCAGATTAACACCATGCTAGCTAAACATGTTACTATTGTGTCACTGAAGAGCCATAGGGCTTTATTTGGATGGTAGCCAAGTGCTTTACAACTATACCATCACAGGATGTGGGAGGAATTCCTGAAGTTTTTTCACTCATGAAAGATTGTCCATAAGTCCTATATCATTGTTCAGTGCGATATGTTAATAGTACTGTATTTGAAAATGGTTGTCATGAACGTTGCTCAAAGTGACATTTTTTCACGTCTGGTGGTGACTATATAAACTAATAATGTTTACTACAGAAACTGAAATTCCATAGGCCCTGCTTTATTTTATTACCAAATTTGGAAACACTTTATGCCTTTTTTTTCCCCCTCAGAGGGGTTTAAAATATTAACTTCAATTTTGATCACCCTGTATTACACCTTAATATTCTGTCAACACAGTAGTTCAACTATTTCTTTATACAACTCCTGGACAAAGGTGCATGGAATACTTATATTTTTTATTTAATTTTACAAAAGACTGTCTGTTTTAACCCTGTTTTGATTGGTTATTTGCAATCAAAATGCATTATAGGTGTGGATTAATTAGATACAAATTAAGAAATTCCATTTCAAAAGGTTTATTTAATTAAAAGTTACACCAAAATTTCAGAAGCTAT
Organism: Dysdera silvatica; assembly: GCA_006491805.2. Lineage (NCBI taxonomy): Eukaryota > Metazoa > Arthropoda > Arachnida > Araneae > Dysderidae > Dysdera > Dysdera silvatica. Next base: position 7,765,405 of record QLNU02015360.1, on the reverse strand, counting down.
GCAGAGACAAAAGTATGGAATACATTAAACCTCGGGTCAAAAGTACGGAATAATAGCACTCAGTACTTCGTAGGCTCTCCTTTAGCTTTAATTAAATCCACAATTCTCTCTGGTAATGATGAAAGAAGCCTTTCGCATTCACAGGGATCAATTTCCCTCCAACTTTCTTGAACAGTAGCCTTTAATTCATCAATGGTCGTTTGTTTCTTCTGGCCTACGTTTTTTTTAGTGTGAACCAAATATTTTCCATCAGATTGATGTCGGGACTATTGGTAGGCCAGTTTAAACATGTAATACCCTTTCTGCATAGTGAGCTTTGATGATTTTGGCCCAATGACATGATGCGTTGCCATATTGGTAAGTGTAGTCATCATCACCAAAGTGTTCTTTGGCAGTTTTCATCACAAAATATCCATACATGTATCAGCGTTTACACTTCCTTTTAGGATAGCCATCTCACCAACACCTTTCGATGTTATTGAGCCCTAAATCATGATGCCTTTTGGAAATTTTGATGATCCTCAAAGACAGTTTTGATGAAATCTTTCATTACTCTGCTTGTAAACGAAGTGGCCACAGTTATCTCCATACCCGAGACAAATCCTCAACTCATCTGTGAACATGATTCCAATCACTTATGGACTAATTCTTGTTTTTTCGCCCATGTAAGACAAACCCCCTTCTGCTTGTCTGTTAGGTATGGTTTTGTTTGACCTTTACGAAACCTGCAACCTTTTTCTTTTAGTCTCCTCTTTGCTGTATTATCAGAAACATCCGCTCCTTTATTTTTCCAAGCTGAATTAATCTCTCTTGAAGAAAATCTATGTTGTTTGACGATCTTTATTAAACTTCTGCCATCTCACTCAGTCGTTTCTCTTGGCCGTCCACTTCTAACTTGATTTTTGATAACTCCAGTCGCTATAATTTTAGAAACAGTTTCTTTGGAACAACTAAGGTTAAGAATTTTTTTTTATGCATTTCTCCCTTATTGAACTTATTGATAATCAGAACTCTCGTCGCTTGCATTAATTCTCTCATACGTGCCATTTTAATGAAAGTATCGTGGTGATGGTGTTGATTTATGTAGCCGTAATTTACATATCCATAAACACGTCATGACGAAGAATGACATCACCACCCAATTTGAGGGGTAAAATTGCGATGAAGTTGTTAGTTTGGTAGTTCACTTCTATTATTCCATACTTTTGTCCCTGCACAGCTTCAGGAATTTTGATGTAACTTTTGATTAAATAAACCTTTTGGAAGTAAATTCGTCTTAATTTATATCTAATTAATCCATGCCTATAGTGCAGTTTGTTTGATTGCAAATAGCCAATCAAAACGGGGTTAAACAGGCCCTCTTTTATAAAAGTAAATAAAAAATACATGTATTCCATACTTTTGTCCAGAGGTTGTAGCTATCAGTACTCGGATACTGCTAAAAATTGTGGCAGAAATTTATTTGTAAATGCATCGCTGGCTCTCCTTTAATTACAGTTTATTTTGTATGGTTGGTTGCTTTTTTTTATGGTGCAAGGACAGTAGGGGTCATTCTGCACCAATCAAAGTGAGAGCGTGCACACAGTTAAATTTATTTTGGAACTCAGGATCGTGAAAGTACTGCCTGATCTGAGAACGAACAGAATTTCCTTTTGTTTTTGCATTGTTAATCTGTGGAAATTTTTGCTTCGAGGAAGCAAATCTATTGCCCTTTCTATATTCATTACTTTAAGAAAAGTTTTTAATAACATTGAATTGACATGCAGAAGTAGCAACATTCATTTTGGCTTTTCCACACATAGGGATTGTTTCAGTTAAATCAGACATTATCACCACATAATTTTCCCTTCTTTTTGCTTGTCTGTAGATTACCATATAGTGTAAAAATTTAAGCTAGTCAGTATGTAACTGAAACATCCATGATGACAAACTTCAGTCGTATATATATTCCGTTCATAATTTCAACGGAGTTTCATTTTTTTTTTGCATGCATACTAAATATGCTCAGATGTAGTTTCATAATGGGTCATTTGAATTGAGAGAGAATACCAGTGAACTTGACAGGATAGTACAGATCTCATGCCTATACTATCTTCAAGGAAAAAGTCTTATGAAACATATATAAAAATACTAAGTAATTCAAAATAGGCAGTATCAAAATTGTGAAAGATGAAAATGTTAAAATTAATTACGATCTTACCTAAAGGATGAAATGTCTGGCTGTTTCTTTTTACTTTTCCTTAGTTTATATATTTCTTTTGATGTTTTCTTTAATAATTTTTCAATTCTTTTATCTTCAGACTCTTGCTTTGCCTATATGAAACAAAACAATTTTGCATCACACCAAGGAACGTGATTATTAATTTTTTTTAAAATTTAATTAAACGTGTCTGATGATGCAACCGTCTATTCCATTCTAGGGAAATATTTAATATGTTATATCAATATCAACAAAACTTGCAAATTTTTTATTTCTTATTTTTGTAAATTAATATACACGGCATACACAAACCTTGACGGCTCCTCTAATTCCTTAAATATTGATCTTAGACATATGTATTAAATTGGAAAGCGGCGTAAAAAAAAGGTGCAGAATTTTATAAAATTTATTAAAGTTGCAGAGGATTATTTTTTGAAGAAATACAAAATTTAAATTTTTATACAGTCCCTGTACACAAAAATGTCCAATGAGTAAAATGTGCCTCATACTCCAATAGGTCAATATACCAAATTTCAGCATTCTAGTGGGAAAAGAACCAGAGATATGAAGACCCAAAATAATGTGACCTAGCAGAATGAATTTCCCCTCTTCCCGGCATGCACATATTGCACCCTTCAAAAATCGTGTCAGTTATTTTGGACTTTCATATCTCTGGTTCTTTTATCCACTAGAATGCTGAAATTTTGTATATTGACCTATTGGATTATGGGGCACATTTTACTTATTGGACATTTTTGTGTACAGGGACCGTACAAAAATTTAAATTTTGTATTTTTTCGAAAAATAATCCTCTGCAATTTTAATCGATTTCATAAAATTCTGCACCTTCTTTTATGCCACTTTTTAATTTAACACATATATCTAGAATCAATATTTAAGGAATGAGAGGGGCGGTCAAGGCTTTTGGGACACCCTGTATATATATGCACACATAAGGTTGATAATGCAGAGTATTTAAAAAAAATAAGCGTTTTACAAAAAAATGTTTGAAACAAAAGTTACTTGTCTTAAAGGGGGAGGGAAGTGTTTTTCATTATGTTTTACTTGGGGGGCGGTCGTTTTGAAGGTCAAACTTTTTTTTTTTTGGAGGGAAAACCATGTTTCTTATTCCTCATAAAAAAGTAACTTTTTTAGAAAGCATTTTTTCAATTTAGTGCTGAACTTGAGATATTTAAAAAGTAAGCTTGAATATAGAAATTCATGTTATAGTATTCAAAAATAATTTAACATTTAAAAATGAAAGAAATTAAGTATGCAGTACTTGGAGAGACATTGTATATACACAAAAAAAAAGTAAATATGATTGGTTGACAAGTCATACAACTGATTTATATTGCCTAAAAAATTGAGATATTATACATGGTGCTAATTGGTACAGCAGCAAGGTGGCCGCTTGTAATCAGCATTAAGCCTTTTCTCTACTTTCGTCTTATAGCCATCCATTTAATGTAAGTCATTTGAAAGTTAGCACTTAAGTGTTAAGATAAATTAGTTTATTGTGTGTTAAAAATGAAGTATCTTCTGTAGAGGAAAAAGCCAAAATGGTTGTTTATGGGGAATCTCAGAGAAATATGCAAGACGCATGATTTGTCATGAATGTCTTTATTCAGGCTTACCTTTTAAATATCTCTGAAACTAAACACTAAATAAAAAAAAAAGTTCTAAAACAAATTTTTTTACAAGTTCACTTTTTACATTTGTTCATTTTTGTTTTTACGAGGAATAATAATAAAAACATTCCCTTAAAAAAACAGGTTGACCTTGAAAACGACCCCAAGCAAGCAGCATAGATAATGAAAAACACCCCCTTGCTTCAAAGCAAACAACTTTTGTTTTACACTTTTTGTAAAATGCTTATTTTTTAGATATTTTACATTATCAACTTTACATGGTCTACCTTGTACATATGGCCTGCAAAAGGGTTGCTGGTATCTAACTGGAAGGAGACCCACACGCTGAACATATGTGTGGAACCGGCCAGGCCAGTAACCTAGTGTCCTACCCCGCCTTCAAGTGGTGCAGGCTGGGCTTTCTATCCAAGAGGCAAATTAATATTTGCTGCACGAATGGAAAGGCGGAAGGGGAGGGCTAATTCACCAACCCGTCTAGCCAGCGTGGTGAAATGATGGCTAATTCCTCCAATATGCTAATACACCAAAAACCATGGCCCCTAGTCTCCAGGTGCTGGAGTGCTCCTGATCAAGGCAGCGGTCAGTGTGGCATGAAAGCAGGGGGTGCTAAGAATCACTGGAATGGCCCAGGCTGCCGTTTGTTATTGACCTTGGCTACGTTTAATGGACGATCCCTTGCTTCTGAAGCAAAACTTCAAGAATTGGAAGAGGAACTTGACAAGATCAAATGGGACATTGTAGGACTCAGTGAAGTTAGAAGAAAAGGTGAAGAGTTGGTGGAACTTAAAAGTGGACATTTGTTTTATTATAGAGGAACGGAAACTGGAAGAACAAGTGGTGTTGGCTTCTTAATCAACAAAAGAATTAAAGACTACCTTCTGGAAGTTGAAAGTACATCAGATCGAGCAGCGAGGCTTGTTGTTCAACTAACCCAGCGATACCAACTTCAAATAGTACAGGTATATGCACCAACATCAAGCCATACCGACGAAGAGGTTGAAGAATTTTATGAAGAAATCAAAGAGTTACACACCAAAGGGAAACAACATATCAAGCTCATCATGGGGGATTTCAATGCAAGAATTGGACAACAGGAACAAGGAGAGACATCGGTTGGTAAATACGGATATGGGGAAAGGAATGAACGTGGCGATCAACTCATCGAATTTGCAGAAGCTGAAAACCTTAGCATCATGAATTCATTTTTTAAGAAGAAACCGCAAAGAAAATGGACATGGAAACACCCAAATGGGGGAACTAGTGAAATTGACTATATCCTGGCAAACAAGAAATCAATTATTGAAGATTGCAGTGTACTGAACAGATTTAATACTGGAAGTGATCATCGAATGGTGAGATGTAAAGTGCACTTAAATACTAAATTAGAAAGGCAGAAGCTCATTAGGAAACAAGTAAGTAAGAGGGTGGATTTAATGGAACTGAAAGAAAATACCGAGGCATTCAAGTTGGAATTAAAAAATCGCTTTTCTGCACTGGAAGGACTTATTGAAGAAGTTGATATCTCAGAAGCAAATGAAAACATTGTTAAGACAATAGTTGAAACTGCTGGGGAAATTGGTGGTGTAACCTGTAAAAAGCACAATAGCAAATTATCTGAAAAGACAAAACGGTTTATGAAAAGACAGATTTAAAGGTAGACAATTAGAATGCCACTTCGAACATGAGAGTATGTACAACTTCATAAAACTCTGCATGAAAGCACGAAGGAAATTTAAACATAAGAAAATTCAACTGTGAGCTAGTAAGGAAAGCCATTGAAAATAACAAGAGCCTTAGGGATGTTAAAGGATATATCCACCAGTAAATGAATTCTTTGTTCAATGGCACAAAGGTCATGCTGAAAACTGGAACCTACAGTTTTCTTAGATAAGGGGGTGGCAGTGAGCTTTGTCAGACTCACAGCCTTTTCTCGCCGCTGTCCTGGCAGGATGTTCCTTATGTTTTTTCTTTAAATGTTACGTTACTGATATGTAATGTTAATATTCACTTTGTATGAACCTCTTGCCAAAAACACACGTTTCAGTTTCAGATACCTGAACCTCTGTTGCCAAAGGAACAAAACGCTCATCTACAATGGGCAGAAAAACAGCATGCATTGCATGATATAATTGAGAGTCGAATCCAGGTTAATGGTATCATGGTAGACAATTGTATTACCATTACTTTGGAATAATTAGGTAGTGTCTAGAGGAGGCCTAGCCCCCTCTACCCAGGAAATCGAAAATTAGAAATAAATGCTATGTGCCAAGCATTGGGTTGGGAGCCATGGCCCCCCCTTCATTACTACATAGCCCACCCATGAATTTGAGGCTGGTTATACCAATGTACTACTATGCCACAATAGGACAATGGACCTACATTTTCCCCAAAGAAATAACCTCTTAAGGCATGTGAAACCAACCTTCCAAACAATAGTGAATAGTTACTCGATAAGAATTCTTTTTTTCATTACCATTGGGTGTCAAACCAAGATTAACGCCATGCTAGGAGTGTATGCTACCACTATATGAAACATTTGAGAATGGAAAGCAACTCCCTAAAAGTGATCAAGTAATTGACATTAAACAAGATAATATAAATCAATTAAGATTGGTAACTGAAGTTAGTTGGCTTCAAATTTATAATCAAATCTCCACAAATTGTTGTAAGCGAACGTTGCTGACTGCACGATTTCAGCTTCAGAATATTGTAGATGGGCCTTTTTTAAAATAAGTTTAACGGAATGCTGCCAGAGGGCACTATCATTGTTTTCTCATTCCTCTGTAAAAGATATGACAGCTGGTAAAAGACACCGTGGACTCGCTACAAAACCATGTAAAGCCTGAAAAAAAAAAACCCCAAGCCACCAGGGTCAGCACCATAATCAAATCAAATCGAATCTCTCACGGTCAGCGGAATCGAACATCGTAGATTAAGCGATCCCAGCTTCAAAACTTCTGGGGATAAGCCATTTAAAAAAAAAAGTTTCACAAAATGCATGTTCAGGGGATGCTATTATCTCTTTCATTCCTCCAGTTCGAGACTTGTTCTCTAACGTTCCTTGATTCAACACAATTGATGATTCAATTCAAAACAGAGTGGGCAGGATCTGCAATATATAATAGCCAACAAGTGATTGTTTTACTTTTCGTGTAATGGAATATCCTCATTGCCAATACAGTAGGAAGAGAAGGATTGCCCAGATTTATAAATAGAGTTGGGGAAACGATCATGGTGCAATATTTTAAAGGGCAGCAGATTTTTTTAATTACAATCTTCCTACCACAGAATACCTCTGATCTACATTCCTTGGGAAAGCAGCCCAATTTTCCTTTGAATTCAATCTTAATTTCAAATACCGAATAATTCCGTCAAATAGACACCTTCCTTTCCACCTAAACATTAGGAAATAATAAATGTCGTCATCAAATAAACCTGTTTATAAAAACATCATTATCTTACAATAATTCACATAAAGTAATCATTAATATCCCCCCTCCCTCCCATATGAAGATTTTTCTTTAGTGACTAGAGTAATTTTGAAAGCCAGGTAGGATGCACAGCTGTTTTTAAAAACGAGGATAAATACTTGCATACAGGCTTAAAGTGGTAAGGGGGGAAGGCACTAAAAGATGGCTGTGCCCCATGCTCTTTATCAGAATATGAAGAGTGACATTGTACTGTTCATTCTTGTTCCAAAGGATGTCTAGCAAGGTTTCATGAGGAATTCTCATTTCTGCATCTTCCTTTTGCTTGCGAAAGCCATGTTACATGCCGCATAGTTTAAATTTCACATTCATATGTTATGTTGATTTACGTTGTGAGAAAAATGGCAACAAAAAAGTGCTAAAGAGAAATATCGATGATAGGAGAATAAAATTAAAAACTTTCCCTAGATTTTAGGTGAAAATAAGGACTTTTAAGAACTGAAAGTTGTTTACTAAAAAAAATTGGGTACTTTTAAGGACAGTACGAGCCCTCACACAGTCAGAAACGGTATCGTTACATATGACTAGGCTAATTATCATGTGTGGCCAATTTAATCCAATAAAACAAAAAGAAATCAGACTGAGGGTGCGCTTAACTACAGAAAAAGGGTTAGAAGTTAGAGTGATAAAAGAATAATGTTAATGAGAAAACTGGAATTTGGCGTCAAATGACAGAGTTTAGTAGTTTTGGAGCAGGTTGGCGTAGGAGAGTTTGAAAGAGGCTGGTTGGACGAATCGAAGAATCGCTGGACATGTGGGTCGAAGCGATGCGGCGATTGGACGGTGCTGGCAAGAGTGGGTCAACAACGGCAGATGTCAGCGTCGGGACGGCAGCGGTCGACCTAGGGCCACAACAGAACGGGAAGACAGAGCGATTGTCAGAGCAGCTGTCACAGCACCGGATTCGTCGTTATCAACTATCCAATGTGTGGCCCGCACACATGTGTCCAACATGACCCTCTGCAGAAGATAGAGTGCGGAATTTACGCTCGCGCCGACAGTTACGCCGCTTACTTCTCACGCCTTTACACCGTCAAGTCCGATTACAGTGGTGCCGGGCTCGATCAACTGGGGACGTATAGTCTTTAGTGACGAGTCCTGTTTCCAACTGTGTCCTGACGACAACCGCAGACGTGTCTGGAGACGTCCAGGGCAGCGTGGGGATCCTGCCCTTACTATCGCACGCCACACATGCCCACAACAGGGCGTTATGGTCTGGGGTGCCATCTCCTTTGATAGCCGGACCCCTTTGGTGGTCATTTCTGGCACACTTACAGCACAGCGGTACGTAGACGACATTCTACGACCGGTTGTGTTACCGTTCCTTTTGCGACACCCTGGACTTACGTTTCAACAAGACAATGCCCGGCCGCACACGGCACGTGTTGCTATGAATTGTCTTCAAGCTTGCCCAACACTTCCTTGGCAAGCTAGGTCTCCTGATCTCTCTCCCATAGAGCACATTTGGGACGCTATGGGAAGGCGATTGCAACCATCCCGGAATGTTGACGATTTAGCCCGACAGTTGGAGACAATTTGGCAAGAAATTCCGCAGGACACCATCCGGGATCTTTATCAGTCTATGCCACGCCGGGTGACAGCTTGCATCCAGGCCAGAGGTGGACCAACGCCTTATTGACTTCCTCCCTTTGTAACGGTCAAACTCTGCAATAAATCATTCAATTGTTCTGAAATTTTAATCGTTTCTTTTTCTATGTATGTTCTTCAAATCCACCAATTTTTATCGCAATCGGACAACTCCTTCTTGGTGCGTCGATTTTTTTTGTTATAGAGTGTATTGGGCTAAAGGTTTAGTTTCAAAATATTATTCAGCATTGATCAATAAAAATCAGGGTAATTTTAAAACTGCTTTTTAATAATTCAAAAATATATTTAGCAGAGATATATAATTTTTGCTGCAAGAATTTAGGTGACTAGGTGGGGGTGTACACTTGATTTAATTATCAAACAGGTTACAAATCTTTCATACTTACATCTTTGTTCATCACAGCTAAGACTTCCTGTAACTTTTCATTTTCAGAAACCCAACAAGGAACCTCAGTATCACCTGATAATGATGAATAAAATTACCCAACATATTATTAAGTTACAATAAACTTAAGCAGGCAATAATTTATTCTGATTTTATTACCTTTTATTATATTTATTAAATTAAAAACTCAGGCATTTTCAATTTTATCAATTTCAGCTTTGACAACTTCTCAACAATACAAGTTTCCTTATACACTTGCAAGCTGAGAGAAAATAACAAAAAAAAAGAGCAATTTGAATGCATGTAATGATGCTATTTTAACCCTGTAAGCATCACTTATTTAAAAAAAAAAACCACCACAACCCACCTATTGTTTTATTCAAGAAATTAAAATGTTAAGTTTGTAAATGAGATATAAGACGACAAATAAGTGAATAAGTCAATACTTTCGCACTATTCATTATATAGTTTCTAAAACGCTTCAGCCCAGAAATATCACTGGGGTGACAAATATGAATCGATACCGCAACCCGTGATATTGATGGGAGCAAGACTCAATATATGTTAGCAATGTAACATTGTGACCGAATACACTAATTAGTGAATCACAGTCAATGGTTAGACAGAAAATAATCAATTCAAAATAAAATTCGCTAATCTCCACTACCAGTTATATATTTAAGAGTTCAAACATAAAATTATATGCAATATTATGTTTGTCTGAATAAAATAAGCTATGTGTGGGTAAAAAATTCCAAATGGACAATTTATTTTTTCAACAGAAATAATAAATATTTGTAAGTAACCCTTACCAAACCTAGTTTAATCAAAATTTTTGTCGATAAAAAGCAAAAGAATCATTGCAGAATATGGTAATCTGTAATATTCCATGTGCAATAATACATCCAAAATAACAATTTATCAAATAAAGCAACTTGTGGTATTGTACTTATATCAGTGGTTTTAGGTAATCTTCAGACACTTGCTGTACTATAGTGACACAAATTTCAGCTACAATACACAACAACAATCTATGGCATAAGTATATCGAAAAGATAGTATTCTCCCATATTATAAATATTTTACTGCTGTTTTTACATATTTTAACTTCACTCAAAATTTTACACTGAATAATGAACACTGGGGATGAAAATTTATAATTTTAATCGAATGTATACCCACAGAACAACAAATGCTGGCTTTTTATAAATTGTGATTTTATATATTTCACAAAAAAAATCTTTGAATATGTCCATCAAGATTGATTTTAAAAGTTTAGTTTTAAGAATTTAATGCTCAATGTCATTTACAATACCAAACTGAAGGTGTCACAAATTTTAAAGAATGTCAGCATGCACTATTATGGTAGTATGATAAAAAGATACATATCTTCTTACAAATTACGATATCTTTAGCTTTGAAGCATTGCACAATTTCAATTAACACCTTCTCACAAGAAATATTTAAATGACAACTGAATATAGAATAAAATGTGACAAGACAAATAGTTCTAAAATGCAGAAATAAAGAATAAGGTGTGTCTCAAAAGTTTAGTCACAAAAGCTATGTAGCTTTTAAAAAGGAATTATAATACAAACAAAATATTGAATACATCTATTTCATTATGTAACAACATGGTGTTTGCCTGATTTAGCCGGGGCCCTGGTTCCAGCAGGGGAACTATAGTGCAGTTTTAGATTGGTTAGGATGTAGTACCAATTTAAACCCTAGTGAGGACTTATATATTTTGAGTCACATAGTTTATGTTGATAGTAAGCAGAATTTCTTCATAAAGGAGCTAAAGGGATTCATAAAAAGCATGGTATACAATCAGCCCAGCAATTTTGCAAAGTTTTGTTTCTTCCATGGATGTTAGGGTTTATGAAGCTGTACTTAGCTTAAAATTTATAATGCATTGATTTCTTAGGAGGAAAGAATCAACTGTGCTTATACTTTTGAGACACACACATTCACAGAATTTTTATTTCAAATAATGCATTAACTAAATATAAGCAGTCATTATTTTATATATGTAAGCAGCATGTATTGCAAAATAAAATGGATGCATTTAATATGTTGTTTGACTATAATTCATCCATAAAAGCCAAATACATAACTTCTATGACTAAACATTTGCATCAGACTATACTATTTTCATTATGTCTTTGGCATGCTTCTATTACTCAACCACAATCACTAAGCATAAAAGTCTAGTAATTTATATAAAGCAAATCCTAACTGTTCAGCACAAAATAAACTGTACACAGTGCTTTTAGTTCATCATCAATTTATAATAAATGTAAGCTGAACTAAAAAATTCATTTAGCCTTCAGTTTTTAATTAATAGGTGTTAAAAGTGAACTAAAATGGTTATAATTCATGGGGATAAATTAAAATAAAAAAAATAATGGGCGTACAGGTGCAGAAACAACCAATTTTACACTAAAAACACAAGCAGTTTCTATCAAATTAGCAACTTTGAAACCAAATAGAAGCAAAGTAATGACGATTAGATACATGGTGGGAGAATCTTGCTATCTATTTAAACGATTGCTAATCATATTTAATTAATGCTTATATTTATATTATATGAAATTAAATTGAAAAAAAAATCACCTCTGGCTTTTGATTCTTCAAGTCGTCTTTTTAATTCTCTCAATCTGTTGATTTCTTCTTGCTGCTGAACTAACCTTTTATGAAAAGCTTGTAAATCAAGAGCTAAGTCCAACGATGTCCTCACAGTTCCTGATCGCATGGCACATGCCTGATGCCTACTACATGTCACTGGTGACTAAAAAATGTAAAAGAATATTAATAAAAACAATTTCAACGGTTAAGGGGTTACACGTATTAAAATCTTATTTCAAAAACACAATTTAATTGGAATATTATAAACAAAATTTAATCAATTATTTTTTTCTTTAAGGTGCAAATTAGCAAAGTTCACCCTGCACCAAACGAGGTGAAAAATCTTAAGCATGTTACATATATTAAATATTTACAATTATACATTAAATATTTACGACATTTTCACTTAGCCCCTTTGATTCTTTTATAAATGGGTTCAACTATATAATTCAGGGTTCATACACATTTCCTTACATGAAATTTAAGGACTTTCAAGGACTAGAAATAAAAATTAAGGACCTATTAGCAAACTGGAATTGAATGAATTAGAGATAATCTATGCAACTGACCATACTTATAATACTATTTTAAGAATAAAAGTTAGGATATATTATACGATTAAACATAATCTCAGAATTAACTATTATAAAAGTTGAGAATTAAGAGTAATTCCCCAAACTAAAAGTGATCAAGTAGTTAATTTTAAACAAGGTAATACAAATCAAACAAGATTGATAATTAACGTTAATCAGCTTCATATTTATGATAAATTCTAATTCAATATATAATATTTACAATTAAAACTTCCTTTGATCGATGGAATTAAATGTCGCAGACAACACAATCTCAGCTGTAGAATTTGAGGCGGACTGGTTTCTAAAAAAGTTTGGCCAAATTCCCAAGAAGGCTGTGTACTCTCACTTTTTTTTTTTGTTATTACTATTCAAAATACAATGGTCGGTCAAAAATATGGCATCTTAGTCATGAAGCAAAGTAAAAACAGGTTCCAGAAACTGCCGTTAGGGACAGCACTGTCACCAAATTGAATTTCTCGCAGTGGAACAGATCGCTGCAACAAATCATGTGACCCTGATTTAAGAATGTCAAGAAATAGGCTAAAAAAAAACATTAGGTGATGCCATCTTTTTCTTCTTCCTTTTTGAGAGTTCTGCCTTTGTTCTCCAGCGGACCACCATAACAATCATTGATTCATGCCTGCTTGTTTGTTTTATGGCTCTAGGAGGCATAGAGAAGGGGAGTTAAGTCCCCCCACTGGATATCAAAACAGTTTCTCTATGGCCAAATCACATGATCTTGTTTAATACCACTTGTAACCTATCCATAATTTTTGAATTGTAAACACTACTGACACAAGGGTCAAGTTAGTAGCATTTCTCACTCAGAAAAAACTCAATTCTATAAAAACCTTCGACTTGTCACTGCAGTAAACAAGTGAAATTTTTGAACTACAATTATTGAATTAATATTAGTCAACATTCATTCCACAAGATGTCCAGTATTTTAGAGAACTAGCCGCTTCAGAATATTCAGCGAATATGTAATTTTAAAACTATCTGCTGTACTAGTTTTCTAAAGTAATTGTATGGTCAATTTTTCTTTCCAAATTTGTTGGTGTATGTACCTGAACATGGCAAAAAAAAAAAAAGTTTAAGTTAAGTTTTATAAATGTAGCAAATCAGCTATAGAAACGAGAAACTTTTGCAAGTTATGAAAGAGAACTTTCAACGATAAGATTTCATTTCGGCATATTTCAGAATTGAATCAAATATACTGTGGATACAGATCAAAACATTTGTTAATATACCTACAACCTTAAGAGTGAAGGTAGTTCTTATGTTTAAAGGTTATTTCCTAGTAGATATTTTTTCATTTCTGTTTTAAATTTTGTCTTCAGCTTTGTCATCTTTATTTCGTTTGGTACTTTATTCCATAATAATTTATATCATTTTTACCTATATTAGTTCTAATTTTATTTATTTAAATTCTTTTTTGTGTCTCGTGTTACACCTATGCTGTTCCTCTTGCACAGCAATAATATCTGCATGTTTATTTTCATGTACTCTTTCATACATATAATTTAATATTTTAAAATCGTGAATTTCTTTAGTATTCATTATTTTAAATTCTTTTCAAATGTTTTGAGTTTTATTTGTGTTTAATGCTTTTTTTTACATTGAAAATTTTAGTAATTTTTCTAATTGATTTTAATCAAATCAAATTTATTTTTGCATAACATTCACAAAAAAGTGTATACAAAGAATACAGGTTAAAATCGAACATTTAAAAGCACCCGCAACCGTGACGATTAATTTGCTTAATGCTCCAAGAAAAAAAATTGTTATGGTAGTTTTGAATTTATTTTTCAGTTTTATTTCTTTAATTTCAGTGGGTATTGTGTTCCAGAATTCGATTCCATTTGCTTTACTTTAGTCAAGTTTCCCCATAGAGTATTTACATAAGTTTTATATATCATGGTGTACATAATATTATTTTAGTGTGTAACGGGAGAAAATTATTAAATTTCATTAATATTCCACTTATTCTTATTTTTTTTTTAAAAACTATGTTTGTCCATTCCATCGCTTTCACATTTTATTTTCTAAGATCATAAAGTCCTCTAATAATCAAATTAAAAATTTGAAAACTTAAAAGGAACCCCCCCCCCCCTTTTTTCTATAATTCTGAAAAACATGGGTGGAAGTTTGTACGTTATAAAAAGGCAACTAAGGCCATGCTGTGCCGAGACCTACAGTTTCCCCCGAGGAATCTGAGCTTCTGTTGCCTAGGGAACCAGACCCCAAACTAAGGTCAGCAGAAAAATGGCCTGTGTTCGACAGTGCCACTGGAATCGAAATCAGGTTAACAGCATAGATGATGAACACTTAACCACTACGTTGTCATATGATTGGAGTGAAAAAACGAAGTTTTAACAATGATACATCTTTCTTGCTAGAAGATGAACTTACAAAGCCTATATAATATTCAAAATTTTAAGTAATGAATGTATACTTAACCCATATTCATTGTCTTCAACATTCCTGTTAATATTTAGCATACAATAATGTTTGCCACCCACGTATATGTAGCTCAAACTAGAGCTTTTTCGTTTTTGGAGAAAAAGACGCTTTTCCCAGTCCTGGATTTGAACCACGGTCACTGCATTTAGCCCGAAGTGTCTTAGACCGTTACACGAATGAGAACAGGAAACAACGCTCTCTTTCTCTGTATATGAGGATGGGTGATATTACCCTTCTCAGGGATAACACAATTGCCAAATATGGTCAACATAGAAAAGCCTCCGGGGCCAGAATTTTGTGAGTTTTTCGTGGGGGAGATTATTATACACCCACGTATATTTAGCTCAAACTAGAGCTTATTTGTTTTTGGAGAAAAAGAGACGCTTTCCCCAAAAAACTCACAAAAATCTCGCTGCGGAGGCTTTTCTGTGTTGACCATAATTGGCAATTGTGTTATCCCTGTGAAGGGTAATAATATCATACATCCTTATATACGGAGAAAGAGAGCGTTGTTTTGTGTTCTCGTTCGTTTAGGGGTCTAAGACACTTCGGGCCAAACGGACCCTAGTTCGAATCCAGGGCGAGCTCTGCCCTTCTCCAAAACAAAAGGTATCTAGTTTGAACTTATATAAGAATAGTGGCGAAAACCATAATAAGATTCCCCTGCAGAAAACTCACAAAAATTTTGCCTGGGAGGCTTTTCTTGTGTTGACCATGTTAGGGAGTATCCCTGTGAAGGGTAACCAATATCATACATAATATTTAGTATTTCTGAGCAAATATCCCCCACCAATGCAGGAGAAACTACATGGACAGAAGTCCTTTAAAAATTATGCATAGTAGCATATATGATAAACTTGGAAGTATTAAGTCTGACTGAATGGAACTTTGAAATAATTTTACAGGGCAGGTACAGACCAAAGACTCACCTCTTTATGGACGAAGATGGTTGGGTTATATGGCACCCGGTGCAAGTCTAAAATTTGGCACCCCCTGCTAAGTATTATTTTCAAAATAATTCCTTTTAGGGTGCAGTTTTTTTGTTTTTTTTTTATTTCTAAGCATCTCTCCAATAGGCAACTGAATCTTATTACTAAAAATACTGAATATTATTACAAGACAGAAAACCACGATAAGAATTAAAATTTCCTTACATTTGACTAAACCACAAGTATTTTCTTTAATGAGCTAAATATGAAATATTGCTATAATTTAAAAATTAAAGTCTTACACGAGTTTCAAAACCCTGGACCATCCTCTGTACAGTCAAATAAGTTCATCGATTTTGATGTAGAGAGACAGAGTTTTTACTTTCCTAATATCTTACTTGCACTGTAATATTGTGGTTTCGTTGAAAAGAGGCTTTCTTATTTCCTTACATACTTATTTAAACACATTGTAGTAAAGAATAATTTGTATGAAGATTGGGGATGAGTTTATTAAAAAATTAAATAAGGTTTAAAAGACTAAGTTTTAAAAATTAATAAATAAAGTAAATTATTATATAATATTTATAAATAATAGTTAATATGTATTTATAAAATGTGTTCATACTTTGGGGTTGTTAGGTCATTTTGTCGCCCCCCCCTCCCTTTGGCTTGGCACTAGTCGAACTACCCTTAATCCATTACTATTAATGCAACACCTTAGGTAATGCTTAGTGGCCAAGTAATCAACAAAAGCAGCTTATATGCTATATTTCAGTTATAAACAAGCAGCTTAGACAATTATACAATTTTAAACAATTTTTGAAACAAACATTTAAACCATATTTTACCCTTTTCCATCGTAAACTACGCCGTTCTAACGAATTTCTTTGAAAAGGACCACTTTTCCGATACAGAGGCATGGAACTATCACTATCACTCCTATTAAGCTAAATAAAAAATGAAAAAAAAAGTTAACATTTGATGCCTTTCAAATATAGTTATTAATATTAAAGAAAAATAAATGAATGCAATAAACTGCATTACAGATAGTAACAATAGATACCGTGAACTCTCTCAATAATGTTACTTTAATCATTAACTATTTCTGGTTAACTGTACTTTGAGTCCTGGCCAATGTTTCATTCTTCATAGAAAATAATTTCTCTCAATGTTCTAATTAACAACTCTTTCCATTTAATGATGGTCTTTTACAGTCCCAACAAATGCTTTATAGAATTAATACAAAACAATACAATGTTTCACCAAGAGATTGCATAACAACAGTTATTTCAACACCGGCTCATTTTTAAAACACGACGTTTCAAGAGCCAACTGCTCCCTTTGTCAAGTTAAGGGAAAATGAAGAGGGAGTCAAAGTAATTGACTCTAGTTGTCTCCACTGGCCACCGCATGCATATACTCCTTCCTTCGTAGAGGAAAGGAGCATATAAGTCAATTAGCCAACATGTCTTCAGGGAGGGTCACGAACCAGATTGGCATTCGATGAAAATATTACATCAGAATGTGACAAATCTGGGGAGCAGACTTTTTCTGGAATCATGGGAAACCTACGGTTTGAGGAGTCGTGCAATAAACCTTACAGGATTTTTGCAAACCTTGAGTTGGGTGTAGTCATCTGATGTCATCTGGTGTGGGGGTTTCCCCAGCCGGGACAATCCCGCACCAAATGAAGTCAGATGGGGATTCCCAACATGCGGGTATATAGGACTTTAACTCTCTATTTATTACGCCTTCACTTGACAAAGGGAGCAGTTGGCTCCCGAAACGTCGTGTTTTTAAACCTTACGCTAGTATTGAAAGATACTTTTCCAATTAACTTTTTCTGTTTGCTGGCATTTGGCCTTGACCTTGCCCATTTTCTGTTGCTGAATACAAGTGTATGAATTGGCTGCGTCTGACCTGATATGGACATTCCAATTTTAAACGAAAATAATGGAAAAATGGTTAACGATAAAACATTTAAATAAATAGAGCACTATGCAGATTAAATTAAACAATATAAATCAACGTTTATTGGCATAGTAATATAACGTAGTGATACTGGTATCACTACACCAATAAACGTTGATTAATATTGTTGTTTAATTTAAAACGTTTATTCTTATGGCATATGTCTGTGACATGGACTAAAATTAATGCAAGATGACATAGTTTCAGTTTCAAATACGATTAATAGATGGCACTGTAGGTGATCTAACACACTTTATAAGCTGGTAACTTGCCAGACATCTTGTGTAGTACGCCTTCAGGTGTGGAATGTGCAGGTACACGTTAAAAACAGTGTATTCCTTAGAGCAATAAGTTTTCACTGTGCTGGAACTGCACAGATTAGAACACGGCCTAATGAAAACAAGACGAAGCTTTCAACACAAATTGAATGTGGCCAAAGAACATAATTAGAAGCATTGCAGATCATTTTATTGGAAAAGTTGGCTGCCATCAGTCAGCCATTACAGAATCAAATTATTGATCACAGTCCTCGCAAGTCAATCCAAAAAACTGTAGCTGAGGCAGGATTGAGTAAAACAGCAATGCACAAAACATTGAAAATGCATCTGGACTTGTTTCTACATAAAATTAAAATCCATCAGCCTCTGACTGTTTCATCGGTGCAACAAAGACAGATATTAGCAAATGCCACGTTACAAATGATTGATGTTGACGACTTTGATAATTCCATATGGTTTTCAGATGAATCCTATTTTCATATTGATGGATACGTCAATAAACATACATGCATATGTAGGGAAGTGAAAATCTGCATGTGTGTGTTAACCGCACACTTTATCCACAACTAGTTACCATATGGGCGGCTGCTTACAGCAGAGGAATCATTGGGCCATTTTTAATGCATGAAACAGTTACTTCAGCATGCTATGTTCCACTATTGCAACAATTTGCAGCCATACACCATGCTGTGGATAATTCACCACAGACATCATGGTTTATGCAAGATGGTACATGACCATATCGGATTGCTACAGTTTTTAATTTCAGGGAAGCATATTTCGACAATCGAGTCACTGCTCTCAACTACTCCCGCTCAACTGGAAAGGATTGACCTCATATTCACCAGATTTAAATCCTTGTGACTCTTTTTCTATGGGGCAACTTGAAAGACAATGTATACACAAACAATCTAAGAATATTTGAGGAATTACAGATGCACATGTATTCATTCCAGTCTACACATTGGAAAAGGTGTCAGCAAATTTTGTTCCCCGATTGTGACACATCATTGCTGCTGAGGATTGACATTTAGAACACCTTATTATGTAAATTTCATTACCTGCTTACAGTGGGCAAAACAAGTAGTGCATGCAGTGCCATCTATTAGTAATATTTGTAACTAAGACTATGACAGCTTTTTACATTAATTTTATTCCCTGTCATAGACATACGCTGTAAGAATGCTTTATCGTTAACTGTTTTTTCCGTTATGTTTGTTTAATGTTGGAGTGTCTATTTCAGGATACCCTACATATAAAGGTTAAGAGGTTCAGCAGTGGTTTTTTTTTAAGTTTAGTTTTGATGGTTGAAAAGTGGTTGCCAAAAGAAAATATTTTGTGCTTCAAGATAAAGCAAAAATTATTAAAAAATAGAAAAATGATTGTATGGAAAAAGTAAACTAAGGTTAGCTAAACATTTTCAGCTACCTAAGTCCAATCTTAAAGGCATTTTAGCAAATTATGAGATATTAGAGGCTGTGCAAAAACGTGGATCATCACTGAATAAACGTTCGAAAATTCATGGTTTTAAAACAGGAGACTTTGTAAGTCATTTCTAAAATGGTTTAACAAAGCAAAAGTACCCAGTACTCTAGTTTCTGGTGCCTGGTTAAAAGGAAAAGCCTTTTATCTAGCAACTAAATTCGGAATTGGAAAAATTTTAAGCTTCTTGCAGTTGGTTATCTAAGTTCAATTGTTTGAATTTTACGGTGCAAGGACCATGCTGTGCCAGGACCTGCAGTTCAAGCAATCCAAACCTCTTAAGCCCTAGGGAACCAAAACACAAAATATGATGAACAGAAAGTTAGTAAGTGTTCTTTTTTTGGCATAGTTGGGAGTCAAACCTGGGATAACTGCACACTAGGCGAACATGTTATCACTGCACTACCACAGGACCTCCAAGTCCAGAGAAAGATATGGGCTCAGTTTGAAAACTACATGTGGAAAAATTGTAAGACATAATTAAAATAAATAGAAAAAAAAATCTACACAGGACAATGTATTTATCAATTATTATTTATCCTGATAAAATATATCGAAAGTGCAAACCTGCCTTAAAGTAATTGTTCGCCTGCATTTTCTCTGCAAAAATTTTTTTATAAAACAACTTACAACAAAATATTTTATTTCAATACTAAGAGCACTCACATAAAATAAGAAAATCCTCCCTTAATTATCTTTTTAGTTAGGAGTTCTCAATTGAAACGATATATTTAAAATGCAATAGAGTGAATTTTAATGTGATTCTTTAAAGCAATGGGATGTAATCTATGTACTTTTACAAGTACATGTACACAAACATAAATGTATATATGTACAAAAAAAAATCTCTCACACAGGCAAACTCTGTTATAACAACCTCAAAATTCAGAAGTCCCTTTGGGGTAGTATAGTAACTAAAAAAATAATTACATAATCCAAAGGAAATATCACACAATTCAAATAATTTATTTAGCTTAAAAGTTTTTACCCCATGCAGGCCTTCTTCAGAAACCGACATAATAATGAGCATGGATGCAAGAAAACGGATTATGAGTGTTGTCCATATAACAAGATAAATAATGCCTTCTAGTGACCAAAAACAAAACGAAGGTAAGGAAGGAAAATAATTAAAAATTAGTAAAGCAAGTAAAAATAAGGAAGAAAATAAAAAGGTATAAATAAGGAAAACAAAAATCAAGAGAAATATTCAACAATGCATATAACACACAGAGGATTACCAATTGCCTTGAAGGGAAAAAAACCTCAGACTTTCCAGGCAAAATTCACTAACCAATTGCAGGGAACTAGCTTCATGTTCGTGAGATATTTAGCTATTCAAAACAGAAGTTAGGAAATTTTTCCCCGATTCTTTTCCACATTTGGCTGAAAAACTTAATTTTTACACTGACTTTTCAGAACAATTTCAAATTCCTTAACAATTCCAAGTTCTTCAGGTGCACGGGAACCCTGATATAGGCGAGTGGCATTTGTGACCCGGGGAAGAATCTGTTGGTTTGTTTTTCAAAATCAATTTTGTTTTTCAAAGTATGATGAAACATGTTTGACGTGATTTCAAGGTATTGAAGATGTTTCACAATAACAGCACTATCATTAAAAAGGTGGACAAAGGTGGTCAAATAGTTGTTCTGAAAAAATCTGAAGGACATTGAAACATTACTTCATGATGACAACTATTGCCCAATTGTAAGAGAAAGGACTATCCAACTCTTACGTTCCCAACAAAGGATCGAAAGAAAATCGAGATAGGTAATCCATTTCGACTGAATTTCTTGAACACTGGAACCACAAGTTATGCTTTATTAAAACATCTGGTTTACCAATTCTCACCACCGTTAGACGACGACTCCATCAAAAATTCTCTTCAATTTGTGGATATGCTTCACAATAATTCCTTTTTTGCTAAATAAAATGGTTTCCATACAAAAGGTTAAACACTGGTAAAATAGCAATGAAAAAGATCACCCAAGCACCAAAAGTAATGACTCCTGATGAAGGACTGCTGCTGATGCGTCCGAAAGCTTGAGTGATCTTTTTCATTGCTATTTTACCAGTGTTTAACCTTTTGTATGTAAATTTCTTCCCTGGTACTTTGTATCTTATTAAAATGGTTTCCTTTGATGTAAAAAGACTAACTACAAATATTCCCCTCCATGGAGCACTTAAATCGCTGGTATGACAGCATTCAAATATTATGTAAGCACCTTTGTGGGGAGGGGTTGCCGTTGGTCTTATTTTCCTATGTTAGCCAATGTTAAATTTTGCTTTCTGAGGTGGGGGTGAAATGGCCAAAATATTGCTTACATAATACTTGAAATCTCCCTATGTTGCATGAATGAATTCTACTACACAGATTTTAAGATTTGGGAGCTAACAAACCTTACGAAAATTTGTATTCCACAAATGTGTTTCTCTTTTCATTATTCTTCCAAAGGATGGATGGTCTTGCCATGGGTAACCCTTTGTCACCAACACTATCTGATATATACATACATTATGCTGAGGGAAATTTTTTGAACTGTTTAAATTTTAAGTTTTGTGTATGGTATATCAATAAAATGCTGGCAATTTTTATCAAAAATATTGCCATATCCTCGGGGTGGGGCTGCATCTGGGTTTGAAACCACCCAGTATACACACACAACAACACAACGGAGGCACCACTTTTCTAGAACGCACAGTGTGTTTAAAAAAAAAAATATATATATATATATATATATATAATGCCTGTGCACTAAAGTGAAATGACAAATATAAAAAGTGAGGAAATATTTGAAAGTGAAGGAATTTCATAGTTCTGTGAGAGACAGAATTAAATGTATAAAACACTGAAAATTTACTTAGTAACTTATCATTTGTGTTTTATAGTGAAAGGACTGCTAAGGTCATAATATAACATCAGGATCTATAGTTTTCTGATGGATCGAAACCTCTGTTGTCTCAGAAATCAAATCCTAGAATACTCATTAGTATTCTAGGATTTGATTTCTGAGACAACAAATCCTAGAATACTCATTAGTAGAAAAGATTGAATTTATGCCCTAAGGTGATCCTGAACCATAACTAGGTCTTTCATCCTATAAAATCCTACACATGATAGTAACACAATATAATTAAGAGAACAGGCAGAGTTTTGAAGGAGGATATGGTATAATAAATTAATTGACAGCACAAAGGAATGTATTTTCACTGAAATGATATTTATTTTATGATATAGACACACAGGAAACCTCTTTAATGTGACCATCCCAGGTTCCGTGAAAAAGTGGTCACTCACAGAGGTAGCCCCTTAATAAAAGACGGGGGGAGGGGGAAAGAGGTAAACATGAAATCAAAATTACATAAATAGCAAAATTTGTCACATTAGCATGCAAAATATCAAATTAAGAAATACAAGTTGATAATTTGAAATATTAATTGCAAGCTGTGAAATTTATAATTTTCAAAAGAAAGAACGGATAGCATTTTTTTTTTAAGTTTAGAAAATAAATGATGCATTTTATCATCTTTAAATGGTATTTGGTCAAATTCCGTTTCAAATTTCACTGACTTTTCCAGACCAAATCTTAATTGATTTCCAATTGCTAATTACATACAGCAAACAACCCACAACATAGTAAAATTAACATAATCAAAACAAATTTCCAGACCATAAAATGCACCAACACAAACTTCCCAAAGCCGTTTAGAATTCAATTACCATGAATTTACAAATACAAAAATCGTAATGAAAAAAAGTATTTTTTTATACTAAAAACAACTAAACTTTCTAAATCTTGGTTATGAGGTATGTACAAACAAAAAGGTGTTTATAGTGGATAAAAAATAATTCAACAATTGAGAAACAACATTTTACAAAAATGTTTCAGATTTTTATTGATCAACTTGGTCATTATCACTACTTTAGACTTCTATTATAATGCAGAAAAGCTCTAGAGACAAAATCGTTAATTTTACCATATATTTGATGGATTTTAAAACCATTTTAAGAAAAATAATGAAAAGTTACGTTAGTAACAAAACATGTCATACCCGACATATATATTGATGTTTGTTGACAGCAGCACTTGGAGAAAAGGTCTGGGATCTTTTAAGTGCAGCACTTTTAGCAGCATCGTCAGTCCTTCGCTTTAAAGCTTTTTCAGGCAGAAAAACACATTCTGTATTTGTTTCTTTATCACATAGCTGAATTTCAGATTCTGTGTTTTCTTTCATCCCAGGTTCAGAAACACATTCCTTACACTGAAACAAATCATTTCACATAACTTATTTTTTTGACGTAATTTTTCTCTCTTTAATTCACAAAAAAATACTGGAGTATAAGAGAGAGGGAGAGAGGAAAGGTTTTACAATAAAAAAAAAAAAAAAAACACCACCTACACTACTAATACCCAAGCATTTTATACTTGGATGAAAAACATTTACAATTTAAATTTATTTCTAGCAATTCGAACAAGTGACAAAATGAGCAACTTTAAAATAATTACATTCAAATTACTATGAAAATAAGGGTGAACTACAAGATCTTGTCAATACCAGATGGTCACCAATCAATCAGATCACCATTTAAAGCCTCGTAAGCCTGATGCCCCATCTTGTTGCTGAATGAATCGCCCAACATGGCGACCATGCTCTATTAAACCATTATAGGTAATTCTCTATTTTTACCAGATAATAGTACAGCAACCATATTGTAATCAGGGTTGGCTTTCTGATGGCAGAAACTGGTTATTACCAGTTTTAAATGGCAGAAAGTGGGAGAAACTGACAGAAACTAATAAAAGTACAGAAAACAGCATTGTATCATTTAGTAAATGAAAGATTACAAATGCTATGAGCCTTTATTACAATAGTTTAGTATTTATATTAATAAAGCTTTATATATTAATTATTTTAATAAAGTATTTTAAAATAAAAAATACATGGAAAAAATCAACGATGTTACAAAAACCATCTTTCGAAGGCCATATTTTTTAACTTATTATGCCTATTTCATCGTATCTTCTTCATGACCAATCGTATAACCTATATTACAGCCAATGAACAACTTTTCCTTTTAAGTCTGTTGTAAAGCATGTGGTATCTGCTCAAAAATATTTGAGAAATCGGTACAGACAAGGTGCTTGGCTAAAGGAATACATAAACACTGTAAAGCCACAAATACGCAACAATATATGGTGGAAAAGTTAGGTAGATTGCCTGGAATCGTTCATAAAGAATCATGCATATTACTTGAAGATCATTAAAATGATATGAATGATAAAGGAGCCGTTTAAATAATCAGGTGATCAACGAAGATGTAAAAAGACTTCCTGCAGCTCTTAAAACTTATTGCTGTTGCCCTGTATAAGATTTGGAAAGATGACTTTTCTATTCCAGATGCTTATGAAATTTGGTTGACCCTAATAGATGATCTCGTAGAAATGAATAAAAAAAAAAGGGCCAAAGTAGACAATCAGGCAATAACTCAACATCATATATGCCAGTTTATATGCTTCATCCAAAGTACATGTGATCTAAATTGTCACATGAGCAGGAAGAAAACACTATGAAATTCCTTAATGTCATTAACCCAAATTTTATGCTTTACGTTATAGCTTTTTGAGCAAAATCAATTCCTTTTCCTGAAACATACTACTCTAGTAAAATCTTGGAAAATGTCCCAGTTTCTATGTGGTGGTCTAGTTTAAAGGAAACAACTATAAATGAAGATTTTGTAACTTTTGTTCACTCAGTGATAATATTGCCTGCAGTACTGATGGGCTTGGAAGAATATTTTTCTTAAGCTTTTCATCTATTCCTAATAAATTAAGAAATTGTTTGAATTAGGAAATGGAAGCAAAACTGATCTTTTGCTATAGACTGCTTCATTGGAAAGATCAGCCTGAACTTAAATGCTAGTGAATTTGCTATGATGTAACCTTTGAATAAGACTAAAACCATACTCAGCCATAGCAACTACTAGACCCATCTCTCAAATAGCTTTAATACCACACAATGGAAAAACTAGGTATTACCTTTATATTTGAATACTTCACCATTTTTCTGCATGACTCAGTTGATTGCATGTTGTTGTTTTTTTTTAAATGAGTGGTACAAAATTTGCCATTAGCCATTAATAGTATATAGTTGTATTGTCCTTAAAAATATTTTTTTAAGGACAATACATGTTCTGTACAGTTCAAAATTTATAAAAATAATTTAATTGTAAAACTTTCCCCCATATATGCTCTTACAAAATAAAATTATTTTGGCACATAAGATACATCATGCTTTAAAAATGTAGAACTTCACACAAAATTGCAAAATCCTTAATGACCAATAATTTTTGAAAATAATTTACAGTGCAAGATTGCAATTAATGTTAGATTCAGAATCAGTGGGTTTATTTATAAATATGAGAAGGTAAAAAAAAAAGTTACCGAAGCTTCTAATACTGTTCTGTCACCAATATTAACAGATTCATCTAAATTATCTTCAGGGTCATCATCCTCCTCCTCACTTTCAATATCATCTCCAAGAACATCACATTCAACCATGTCTGGAGCTAATGAAAAACAAAATTATATTATAAGGGTGATAACTGTTTTTCTTCACTAACATTGATTAAATTTTTTTATAATTCAGAAGCTTCTTATGCAATTAGTATAGGATGGCCATAATTGAACACTTCCCCTATTTACAGCCTTCTATAGATTGGCTACTCAAGAGCCGGGAAAGTTTTGAAAAAAAAGAAAGTCACTTTCATATCTCAGAAAGTAGGAATTTTGTCATTCTGGAATTTTTAACAATGAAGTTGTTTGGAAGAGAATTTTTATGGAAGGTGGAGCACCAGCTCATATTCCATGACTGATGCAGCAGAACTCTAGGAAAGAATGAATGATCAGTTACTTTATTTTTTTTCAGTTGCAGTGATCTCGCTTTGCTGGTATTACTCCATATAAATTTTGGTTGTCAGGTTACTTCAAGGTCAATGTTTACCATGTGTTTGTAAGGGGTGTTAACTTTGGAAAGCTTAATGGAAAACATATGACAAATTGTGAAGCATATTCCCTCCAGACATGTCATGTTCTATGATTAGAAAAAAAAAACCCAACCCTAATACAGTTAAATTTAATGCAAAAAGGTTGACAATTGTTTTGGTAGCGGTGGCCTTTCTCAAAACTAACATAGGTCTGAGTGAGGGTGAGCAAAGGGATTCACCTTTTCAGTACACAATACGTTCCACTATTGAGAATGCTGTAAGTAATTTTTTTTGCATAAAAATGTTGGCCGCATAACAAACACCACCCTATGTTATCCCTTATACGTAAACTCCATTTTTTTAATTGTGAAGCCATTTTGTGAAAGCTTTCACATCACAGTAATAGGTGACTTTGATATTAAACATTTTACTTTTATATCTGTTTACTGTTATGTTGTGCAACACAAAAATTTATCTCCAAATTCAAGTTATTCATTTCTCCATACATTTTAATGCATTTTTGCATTGTACAGTGCCATCATTCACTATATTGGTGAACTTTTAAGCCTTTTCTCCTCCCCCCACAGAATCCGTTTTTCCATATCTTGAATAGTCTACCTACCAAATCTGTCACTATTCTGGCTGTTAGACCGAGTTATGGAAGGCTCTGAATATGAGTAGATTATGGCCACCCTGTATATAAAGGAAAAACAACATTTTTCATATAGTCTAATAATTTGTTATATCAAAATTTACCTCTGATGTTTTTTAATTAAAGTATAAAAATATATTTTAGTTGAAAACATGCACTAGCTTGGAATTAAAAAGATTAAAAAAGCTAGATGAAAATTTTAGAAGTTAGTCTTTAATATATCAATTTCTATGTATTCTCGATATCACACTTTTGCAATGCCAAAATACCCATAATATCTGGGTTCAGTTTTCCATCCAGTTTCTTTTTATAGCAGTTATAAGAACATTAAAAAAATACATTAAATCAAAATAAATTATTTTTATTCAGAATACCTTGATTTCTCGTAAGTGTTGATGTCTGAGAAGAAATAATGGTGGACTCATCACTGCTTTCTTCCTTCATGTTGAAAATTCGAGGGTTTAGATGCTCACTTTCTGCCTGATTATCAGTGTCTCTTTGCTAAGGGGCAAAAATTTCAAATGTGGTTTAACTAACATTTTTTAAAGCATTTTAATCTAAATTAAAGTACAAATTATATAAAAAATCATGGAAATTACTTCAAAGATATTCAAACTGTTCGCTAAGGTTTTGGAAATTTTTCTATATTACAAAAGAAATTCAATGAAATTACAGCTTTTAGGCATATAAATGATTTAGCTGTTTTTAAACGCCTCCTCCCTCAAAAATTTGATCGGATATACACCCCTAATCAAAAGAAAAAAAAAAGGCTAACTGACCTCAACATGTTACACTTTCTTGGGTCTACGTATTGTCGTACATGAGGATTTGGATAACAAAACATCTCCGATAAAAGAAAAGACTTCATTTCTAACATCATGTCACTTAAAAATTTTTTTCAATCGCAAGCATCGGAATGCATCGCAATATTATGATGTAAATTACATGAATGAATACAATTCGCTTATACGTTATGGATTTATATGAAGCTATTGCTCCCATGAAAAATTAGTTTAAAGAAAATCTTGTGCCTGTTAACTTAATTTTCAATGTATTCAGTAAGTTTGACATGTCACAGAAAGTGAGTTTTAAAATGGTCTTTTATTCGATTTGCGATTTGTTAGTTTTGACTTCTGAGTTTTGGATTGTTCTTGTTGTTAAAATGGGTTTCAACAATACTATTTATCAGGGCTTCACAAATCCATTCACCACTGGCGACTAGTTGTTTGACGCACGGGCCATGCTATGCCGGGCCCTAGTTTTCCGAGGAATTCAAACTTCTTAAGGCTCAGGGAACCACGGGGGTTTTACCTTAAGGTAAGTAGTTAGTAAGCTTTTTCTTTTTGGCATAGTTGAGAGCCAAACTTTGAATAACAGCATGCTACAAGAACACATTACCACTGTACCACTATTAGCAACTAGATTTTGAGTTAGCAAATAGAAAATTATCTTTTCCCACTAGGTATATAGGTTTTCTTGTTAAGGTGGGCGAGTAAGGTTTGATGTGATACGTTGAGCCCTGCTGTTGGCTTTGGTTGGCACTACCTCTAAACCGGTGGTTTGCAAACTGTGCTCCGTGTGTACTCTCCAGGAAAATAAATGAAAATTAAAGACTGAGAAACAGAAAAATCAAAATAAAAAAAAAACTATAAATTACATTCTGAACAGAAATTTGCCAAGTTGAATTTCGCCTTCCTCCTCTAGCAGATGCCGCTCAGTCATTCTGCTGCCACTGGCTGCGAAATTTTTGTAGCACAAGAACAGCTGAGTGGAGCACCGGTCTGTTGTGCACTGTCACATGCCACATTTTAATGGCCCTTTTCGAAACTGAACATTCAAGAAGTTTCTTGCTCATTTTCAACCTTTTGAAAATTTCTGGAGTCTGCTCAAAGCATCTCATATCTTAGCCCCATATAAACAGATACTGGCTAGTCAATTTGGAGTCACTTCACAGTGAATTTTCATAGCGATTTCTCAGCAATTTTTCCATGAGTTTACTATGTATTTGACCTCTTTGTGAGTGTTTAGTTGTGTAGTCAGTGCTTTTTTAAATATATCGTCAAAATCCGAACTGCTGTGATACATTTCCGATAGAAGTAGTTACATTATTAACTCGGGTGCTTTTATTCATTTTCAAGTAGGTAGATATTATTTGTATTTTGTTATAAAATTTTTATTTTATTTATTTTGAATTCTGGGTCATGAAAGATAAAGTCAGATATATTCATATGCCTGTGTGGTTTTTTTTTTAGGAATGGATAGCTGGCTTCAAACTGGTATTTTTAGTGAAAAAAGATGTTACATTTAAAAAGGAAAACAAATCAATATCTCACTCCATTACTTTTGCTAGATCAGCTAATAATAAAAAAAGATAACCAAGAAATGCATTCCAACATTTGTCGTAAGAGCTTTCCCCGAAAGAAAACATTTCTGAATCTGTGGCACCATCTCAATCATTGTTTACAAAACGTGATAGAAGTGGGACAGTGGAGGAAAGACCTCCCTATAAAAAATGAAAATACAATGGTTGGTTGCATTTTTATGATGCAAAGACAGCAAGGGTCACTCTGCACCAAATAAGGTGAGTCCATACATGCGATTTTAAAATAAAACAAAAACTATAACAATACGAAAATACGA
>QLNU02015360.1:7712624-7723960 GCA_006491805.2 Dysdera silvatica | reverse complement strand
GTTATCTTTCTTACCTTTCTTATATATAGGAACTATCTTAGCTGTTTTCATTTCTTCAGGAATTACTTCTGTATCAATTATTTCATTAAATATCACCAACAGTGGTTTAACCAATACATTAGCACATTCCTTGATTATCCTAGGGTGTATGTCATCATATCCTGCACCTTTTTTATTATTAATCTTGCTTAATTCATTTAATAACTCTGAGTGACTTATTTGACTTACATAAATTGATTTACCAATATTATGACACATATATTCATTATACTCATTGTTCATATTGACCTTTCTATCTACTGTATTCTCTTCAATTTCCACAAAAAATTGTTAAAACAATTTGCAATTTCATTATTGGAAGTTACTTTCATGTTATTGTCGATTATCAACTTATCATTTGTTTTAATTACCCTTCCCAGCAATTTATTAATAAAATTTCATTTGTTTTTATTGTCAGTTGACAATTTTTTTCCATAAATCTTTTTTTTATGGAGATCAATTTTCCTCACTATATCATTCCTTAATTTTTTAAATCTACACCAGTATATTAACCTTTCAGTTCTTATAAGCCTGTTGAAGATACAATTACTTTTCGTTATGAAAATTTTTAATTTATTATTTATCCGACCTTTTTTTGTTTATTTTGTCCTTTATGAGTTTCCATTTAAAATTCCTATCATATATTTCCTTGATTTTATTTATAAATACATCATATTTATTAAAATCGCTAAATTCTACATTCCAATCTATAGAACTCAATTTCTCTTTAAACTTTTCAAGATGTTTTGAACCAAAATCTCTGACTTTAATTTTATTGTTTATCATGAGTTTAGTTTCCTCTTGAACTTCGATGAGTATAGCTTTGTGATCTCTTATTTGGTAATCCAAAATATTTTCATGAATTCCCAATACGTTCGTAAAACATAAATCAATCGTTGTAGTCGAATTATCGGTTATTCTTATATAGTCACTAATTATGTTTTTTAGTATCATCATTTTCATTGCATTTATCAAATAATTTTTATGACTAGATTCTTTACTTACATCAATATTTAGGCTACCTACTATAATTATATTTTTACTTTGTACTTCTTCAATTTTTAAGTATAGCCAATCTAGTAGCTTGTGAACATTTCTTCTTGGATCTCTATATACAATTTCTGTCCTAAGTTTACCTCTTTTTACGCCTATTATTTCCCAATCATCACATGTGTGATAATTCAGTCCATTTTTTCAAAATCCTCGTGAATATTCCTTATATATACCGATACCCCTCCTCCCTTTTTTTTTATTTCTCATCAGGTGATAACGATTTCCATGTGATCATTTTCTCTAGACCATGTTTCACTTATTCCCATTATGTCTATTTGATATTCATTGTTTTCCATCAGCATTTCTATTTCACCCATTTTGATGTCTATGCTTCTCGCATTTATATGCATAATTTTTAATTTATTAAAATCACTATATTTTCCAGGTTCCCCTCTTTTCATAATTTTAGCTTTTTTAATCTTTAACCTGCAATTTGCATTACTATCAATATCCATACTACCTTGTTAACTTCACACAAATTTTTCTCTATACTTATATTTTTCATATGATTTGTACCATTTATATCTCACACATTGTTATCTGTTATATCATCAAAAACATATACATCTCTTTTGTCTATGTTATAATGAATTTCAAAGGTTTCAATGTTCTTAACAATTCTATTTTTTACATTATTTAATCCCTTACTCAAAAAGTCATCTCCATAATTTTGACTGACTTCAAATGTTATATCATTTTTACAATCCTTTACATACAGAGCATCAATAACATTATTTACATAATTACACTTATTATTAATGAATTTTATATTCACCTTTTTTTCCATTTTCCTCCATCTTCACAACATCAATACTATTTTTTAAACACACTGTTTTAGACAAAACCAATTTTTCATATTATTGATTATGATAGTGTTCGTATTCTTTAAATTTAATTCGGTATTTGTTATATGATTACCATTTACTCTACATGTCATTATATCAGTACTAACATTATTTGTAATATTATATGCATATCATTAAAATTATCTATATTTGACAACTTTGAGATTATTAGTGTGGGCATTTTGTAGTGGTCCTTTATATATGTTTATATTATTGCTATGAAGATTTTGTTTCATTAAATAACTATTGTCTCTATTATGCATTTTCTTTTCCCTTATAAAATTTCATTGCATTCTCGGGATATCGGCATAGTTATTAATAACTAGGACTTCGCTGTAATCATTTCTTTTTTCTTTTATCCTGCCATTTGTTGTCCACAAGTACTTCCATCCACCTTCTCTCTTTATCTGCAATGCTTCTGTGAATAACTTCCTCCTATATGAGCATAGTTGCTCATTTATGTATATAAAGTTATTCTCTTGATCTCTATTTCTGCCACCTGCGAAAAATAAAAAAAAAATCCACAAAATTTTAATTTCATTACGTTTTCAACGTCATCTTATTTTCACCTGATAGACACAGAATAATACTTCCCAAGAATTTCATCTTCCTGCATCTCCTGTGGCGTAGAAAACTTTGGCCCAGGGCAAGAGCGGACACGGGGGGGGGGAGAGGTCACAGGGGTCATGACACCCTCAAATATATTTTTCACTGTAAAAAAAATTCCAACTTGCGTGAAAAATGAAGGGTGTTATTTCAATACCATTATACTCCAGTGGCGTAGTAAACGTAGGCCCAAGGAAAGGGCGGACACGGGGGAAGGTCACAGGGGTCATTATCCCCCAAAATATATTTTTTCACTGTAAAAAATTCCAACTTGCATGATAAATGCAGGGTGTTATTCCAATACCATGGCACTCCAGTGGCGTAGAAAACGTAGGCCCAGGGCAAGGGCGGACATAGCAGGGAGGTTACAGGGATCATGACCCCAAAGTATATTTTTTCACTGTAAAAATTCCAACTTTTATGATAAATGAAGGGCGTTATTCTAATACCATGGCAATTCTATCTGTAACCCCAATGAACGTCTGCGTCCGCCACTAGCTCAGGGGACACAAGCCCCCATTGAATATCAAAAGCCATTATTTGTTCAAGGGCTGCATACATGCGCGTAAGTAGGTGGGGGGCCGGGGAGGCCGCCCCCTCCAGAATACTGGCTTCCCCCCCCCAAAAAAAATTTCCAGAAAAATCTTATGTCACGAATTTCAGCTACTTTTTAAAATGGGTTTAAAAGTGAAATATTCTTTAAAAAAAAGTGTGAAAAATGTGCATAGTTTTCAGAAAAATAAGATCTGTTTAATGTAATTTACGGTTTGGAAAACGGATGAAATTAAATCAAAAGAAAATGGTGTCTTGCTCGTACACGGGGATCTGGGACCTGGTGTTCCGAATGGGGTTAAAACGTTCAGTGCTAGAGATTTCTTAAAAAGGTGAATGAGTAGTTAACTATTGGTTTAAAGGAGATTGTTTATGGTGCGTAAACTGTATAAAGGCCCTGCGGTGGCGCAGTGTGGTAACGCGTTCTCCTAGTGCGCCGCTAATCCGGGTTCGACTCCCAGCAGTGCAAAGAACGCTTACTCAGAGATCTCATAAAGATCGCACTGCTCACTGTAGTCCGGGGTTTGGTTCCCTAGGCCTTAAGAGGTTCGGATTCCTCGGAAAACAGTAGGTCCCGGCGCAGCATGACCACTGTAGTCTTTGAGCCGTAAAACCAAAAAACAAACAAACTGTATAAAAATGCACTTCAATTTATGCAAGTGACCTAACAGGTAGAAGTCTAAAGTGGAATTCCTTATAGAGGTAAAAATAGATGAAACATTATTAAAAAAAGCCCTTTTTTCAAGATTTCAATATAGTTGTCTGTTTGTTTAAAATCCAAGTTAAATGTTCACAATGTTTGAAAAAATGCTTTATTTTTTAACATTAACTAATGAGAGAAAGCTTTTCTCCTCTAACTTATTAACGAAGAATAAGTAATTAAGTCCTGAATTTCAGGTAACCTTAAAAACGGATTTTAAAGTGAAATACTCTTCTAAAAAATATGAAAAAATATGCATCTCATTCGGAAAAAAACGATGTATTTAACGAAATTTATGGCTTAGGAAACTGATGAAATTTGTAAAATAAAAAAAAAATAAATACTTGCGCATACCAGGTGGTCTGAATGGGGTTAAAGATCGCTGGAGATATTTATTAAAAGGATGAATGAAAAATGAACTTTTGGCTTAAGGGAGAATGTTTTGAGTGCATAGGCCTGTGAAAGGATGTGATTTAATTTATGCAAGTAACCTAGCTGGCAGAGATTTGAAGTGGAAGTACTTATAGAAGGGGAAAAATGGATTTGAAAGGCTATTAAGAAAGCCCCCTTTTTCAAGGTTTAAATATAGTTGTCCTTCTGTTTAAAATTCGAGTTAAATATTCACAAGGTTTGAGAAAATCCTTTACTTTTTAACACTGATTAATGAGAGTTTTTCTCTAAATTATTAGGGAGGAATAACTAATTGAGTCTTGAATTTCAAAGACCCTTAAAAATGAATTTTAAATTGAAATGTCCTTCTTAAAAATGTGAAAAAATATGCATTGCATTCAGAAAAATACGATGTAGGCTTATTTAATGCAATTTACGGCTTGAAAAGCTGGTGAAATTTGAAAAAAAAAATTG
Source organism: Dysdera silvatica (assembly GCA_006491805.2). Lineage (NCBI taxonomy): Eukaryota > Metazoa > Arthropoda > Arachnida > Araneae > Dysderidae > Dysdera > Dysdera silvatica. The sequence continues at coordinate 7,719,301 of QLNU02015360.1, read as the reverse complement.
CTCGTGTCTACAAGGGGATTCGAACATGGGCCTTTGTGGACCGAATGGTGTTAACTTTCGCTGCAATGCTAGATATTTCTTAAAAAGATGAATGGGAAATGGAGTATTGGCTTAAGGGAGAGCGTTTTTGATGCGTAGGTTGTAGAAGAATGTGATTTAAATTATGCATATGGCACAAAAGACGGAGGATTGACTTGGAATATCTTACGACAGAAAAATGGATTTGAAACGTTATTTAAGAAAGGTCCCTTTTCAAGACTTATGATGATTGTTCTTCTGCTTAAAATTCGAGTTAAATATTAACAAGGTTTCAAAATAAATACTTTATTTTTTAACCCTTATATTGGCGAACAGTTTGCTGAAATTTTGTTTTCAGGCAACATATTGTGTACTTCAAACACGTGAATTGAAACATTTTTTAAAAATATGTTCCTTTTTGCCTGTTAATAAATATTCGATTATGGAAAGATCATTCCCGTTGCCAGTTTAGAACCGACAAATACATGTGTGACAAATATCTAACAAGGGAACCACTTTTGTGGAAGCTTGCACTTTGAGACAAGACTTATCACAAACGATGATCCCTAAGCTTTTTGTTAATAATAATATGGAATCAGTTTTTCGTAAATAGAATATAAATTTTTTTTATTAATATTCGAAGTCCAAAAATCGCACTTTTTAGATGAAGTTTGATATTTTTTATTCGTATTGTATATGAAGATAAGAACTTTTTAATTCAATTCGAATAAAGAGGGTAATTGTATTTAAGGGATAAAATTATAAAATTACACGAAAGATCATTCAGAGTATTTTAAAAAATTGTATAAAAACTAAGCTTTTTAATACCAATATTTGGCGCGTTTGGCTATGGTTTAGAAGAATTGGCGAAATGAAGCATTCATTATTCAATTACGCTCACATTGGCATTATTTTTGGGAAATATAGTCAGGAGCGGACACAGGCTTTCATTTGGAGTGAGGGAGGGGGGGTATCGAAGAGTGAATTTGCCATGGTCTTGGAATAACACCCTTCATTTATCATGAAAGTTGGAATTTTTTACAGTGAAAAAATATATTTTGGGGGTCATGACCCCTGTGACCTCCCCTCCCCTGTGTCCGCGCTTGAATATAATGGCATTATAAAAGGGGAAAATATTCTAAATTTTTTGGCGTAACATTAAGATATTTTATATAATTTTTTTAATAAACTAAATACTTTTAATGCAGCTGACATTTCAAGAATTTAATACGTAAATATTTTCTTTTAAAAAGCAGATCAAAATATTGTATCATATTGAATGTCTACTATTTTTTGCGGAGTCGACCTAGCACTCGCAAAAATTTGACGCGGGAAGTTTGAACGTTGTAAATCAATCAAAGACTTCCAATATGAGAAAATTATAAAAACGACTCAAAATATCAAAATCCGGAAATATTTTTATAAGTTACGGTGATGATACTTTTCATGAACGTGAAACATAATTGTGAAACCTCGCAATTGTTACACTTTAAAAAAGGATGTAGATTACATTCACTATCACTGAAAATCGTATCAATTAAGCGAAAGGATATTTCATGAATATTTTTGAATGAATAGTTTCATTAGGAGATTAGGAGTGCATTTACACCAAGGATATTGCAGCATAGGCCGATATTGTTCTGCACGTAATTGGTTATACACCAAATAATGAATTTTTATAATTTCGTTTTGGTGTGTTACATCAATTTTGATTTCATCCAGAGCAATTGTTTGCAATTTTTTTGACGAAATGTTTATACTTCATACCGGTATCGCCAATTCTTCTAAATCATAGCCAAATGCGCCGGATATTGTTATTAAAAGATTAGTTTTCATACAATTTTTTAAAATATTCTCTAATCGTAATTTTATAATTTTATCCCTTAACTGCAATCAATGACCCACTTTATTTGAATTGAGTTCAAAAATTATTATCTTCATATACAGTGCGAATAAAAAAATATCAAACTTCACCTAAAAAGTGTGATTTTTGGACTTTAAATATTAATAAAAAGATTTATGTGCTATTCACAAAAAACTGATTTCATATTCTTAATAAGGAACTTAGGGACTATCATTTGTGATATGTCTTGTCTCAAAGTGCGAGCTTCCACAAAAGTGATTACCCTGTAAGTGGAAATACATTTCCTGTTACCCGTTAAAGGGTTAACATTGGCAGATAAGAGTAGGCTTTTTTCTTTAAATTATTGAGCGAGAATAAGAACTTAAGTCGTAAATTTCAGGTACTTGATTTAGAAATGAAATATCCATCTTAAAAGTGTGAAAAAACACGCATTGCAGTCAGGAAAATGCGATCTATTTAATGCAATTTACGTCTTGTAAAATGGATGAAATTTGAAAAAAGAAGTTTCGTGAGTAAACGGAAAATAGAACCTGGGACCTCGTGGTCCATGTGGGGTTAAAGGTCGCTGCAATGCTAGAGCTTTCTTAAAAAGATGAATAAGAAATGATTGTTGGTTCAAGGTGTGTGTGTGTGGGAGGGGTGTTTTAATGCAAGGCTGTATAAAATTGTGCTTTGATTTATGCAAACGACATAAAAGGTAGAGTTTTAAAGTGAAATTTCTTAGGGAGGAAATGGATTGGAAAGGTTATTAAGAAAGCCGTTTTTTCATAATTTTATGATAGTTGTCCTGTTTAAAATTCAAATCAAATATTCACAAGGTTCGCAAAAAACAATGCTTCATTTCTTATCGTTGATAGATGAAAGATAGCTTTTTCTTTAAATTATGAGGGGAGAACAAGTACTTAAGTCGTGATTTACAAGTATTCTTGCAAATTGATTTAAAAATGAATTTTATTTTTTAAAATGCGAAGAAATATGCGTCGCCTTCAGAAAAATATCTAATGCAATTTGCGATTTAGAAAACGGATGAAGTTTGAAAAAAAAAACATTAAAAAAGTGGCACGGGATTCCAACCCGGGAGCTGGTGTTTCGAATGGTGTTAAAACTCATTCAATGGTAGAGATTCCTTAAAACGAAGGATGAGAAATGAACTATTGATTTAAAGGTGATTGTTTCTGACGTGTAGGCTGTATAAAAAATGTGCCTTAATTTACGCAAGTGAAATAAAAGATAGAGGTTTGAAGTGGAATTCCTTAGGAAGGAAAAAACGGATTTGAAAGGTTATTAAGAAAGCCCCTTTTCAAGATGTTAGTATAGTTGTCGTTCGATTTAAAACTTTAATTAAATATTCACAAGGTTTATAAAAAAATGCTTTAGTTCTTAACGTTAATCAATGAGAGAGAGAATTTTTCTTGGAATTATTAGGGGAGAATAATTACTAAAATCGTGGATTTCAGTTACTCTTATAAATGGATTATTTAAAAATGAAATACTATTCTTAAAAATGTGAACAAATATGCATTGCATTCAGAACAATACGATCTACTTAATGCAATTTACGGTTTGGAAAACCGATGAAATTTGAAAAAAAAAGGTGTCTTGTGTGTACACGGGGAATCGAATCCGGGAGCTGGTAGTCCGAATGGGGTTAAAGATCGGTGTCATGCTAGAGAGTTCTTAAAAAGGTGAATTATAAATCAAAGATTGGTTCAAGGGAGATTGTTAATGGCTTGAGTGATGATGTCCAAACTAAAGACACTGAAGGAACATGACTCCAAGATTTAGGTACTCTTAAGAATGATCCATCTCGGCCTTGAGTCAATTATCCAAAGAGTCAGTTGAGAGATAGCGATCCTTTCCAGCTAAATATTACGATACATAGAACTGTCTTGAATATATCATAAATCACAACACAATCGATTACTTTTATATGCAGGTAATTCTCAATAGGAGGCACACCTGAGCAAAATGAAAAGTTTGTAAACAGTGGATTTTGCAAATGGAAAAAAAATAACTGAGGCCCTTAGAAACGTGGGGAATTCATGTCCCAAACGCGGGGCTCACGTTTGGGCCATAAATTCCCCAACTGCATAAATTTGGCCATGGGAAGTTGTTTTGGACTATAGTAAGTAGTGAAACCTTTTCCAATATGGTTTTAGGCTAAAACGGCAAATTTTCCAAATTTTGTTACATGATTAACTAATGTGGATGCAAATAATAGCATCCCTACATTTCCAGAACGGCTCATTTTCGGACATTGTTTCACTGGACCAAAGTTGTTTCTTTTGTTCTCCTTCACCTATTACGCATGCTTGACAATTTCCAGTTGCCTCCAGTATGGTAAAAGAATCATTTTCCATACCTTTGATGACTAAATGGCAACAGTACTCAGTGCCAGAGAAGGGAATTTTTTAATTTTTTTTAATCTGCTGCATTATTAGGTCAATCACTTAAATTATGTGTCAAAAAACATTTTTTTTTGTGCATGTAATTGTCTACGTAGTAACGATGTGGATGTAAATAATACTTTCACTCTACAGCCAAATCGGATCCTTTGCGGACATGAGGATTTCACCAAATATGGCTTATTTTATGTCCTTTACCACCCCTTTCAGTTTATTCCATTAGTTCCGAATCTCCCCTGTATAGGAGGCTAAAACTCAATAGGCTTGTACAACTTATTCTCATATAAAAAGGTCATGCTCCCCACACCAGAAAATTTACCATAGCTATGCCTATGTGCCTATGAATGTTTTTTTCCTTTCTGACCATTTAATCAATACAAATATTGTTTCCTACCATACGCTAGTATGTTAATGAATAAATCTACTACGAAAAGGGAAAGTTCTGTGTTTCCTCGTATAGTTCAATGGAAAAGTACTTAAAATTGATTCTTTGAAATTAGGGACGTTTAAACCTAATATGTGTATCAGTATTCTGATATATTTGTGTAGGCGAATATCGGTACGTTTTTCTAGGCATGAGGATTATCAATACGTTTTTTGGAAATGTCGATTAGAAAACCAACAAGCTTTTATGGGGGCCATGGCCCCCCCCCAGAAAAATATCGTAGTTGCGCCTATCACGTACGTTTCACAGGCTTGACCGTCTTTCGTCAGGAATACCAAAAAGGACGCAAATAAAACCATCTTCCATAGTGGACGCGTATAAAACCAGCTTCCATGGTGGGCGCGCATGGAAGCTGTGGTATATAATATTTAAAATTATTACTCCTGGTTTGAGTATTGAAAATATCACAATAAATAATAACTAAGTTTTATTTTACTGGGTGTATCCTTTTGGATATCCAACTTTTGTTTAAAATACTTATACATCGATTCAACGCTACACTTATATGGAAAGAACTTCATTATTTTATTGATGAGTTTGCAACAAATTAATAAAATTCTGTTTTTCCTAATGACTTACCTTAAAAAAAGCTTGTGTTGATCCTGATTCTACACACCCGTACTGAATGACAGTCTGCTTAGCTAAATCATCAGCATTTTCAATAGGAGACTTCATTCTCTCTACAGTCAAAAATGCTGCTAAATTGGCAGTGTAAGATGAAATCATGATGAGTGTAAAAAATCCCCATACGCCAGCTAATATCCTTGTTGAGAGAGCCCTATTAGAAAAAACAAGTAACTTAATTAAATGCAATCACGTGAGCAATCGAGACGGACAAAATTCAAATCTATTTCATTGTCAATGAATATATTTTCAGAGTAGAAAAATTATGTAAAGTACAGAAATTGTATCAAAAGAATAAAAAATATAAACTATTTTAAATATGTAAAATTCCCTATGTAGAAAATATTAGATAAAAGAGGAGAGTTCTTCTCTTTTCTTTTAGTTGTATGAATAAAATTTAGATAAGCTATTTAGATTGCTTCGTAAGCTTAAAGTTCACACAGTCTCGTAATCATATTCGATATGTTAATCATGCTAGGCATAACAGAATTACATTTTTTAAAATAAAGATATGAGATTTCACAAAATCGTGTTTTCGCATTTGAAAACGAACTGAATTCTATCCCATCTTTACGATACAGAGCTGAAAATGAATGTATTTTCATATGCGAGCAACATTTTCATTGTAAGTAATGTAAAAAACATAACAAAAGTTGTCCGAGTATTTTTATGAAAAACAATTTATCCACGGGAATTAATGAACTACAATATTTCAAAAATTATTTGTATATACAATATATTACCGGGGTGAAATATCAGATCCCTGCTGCATTAGTGATCCTATCGTGAACCATAAACTGTTTAAAAGTGTAAAATGATTTTCCAACACGTTGGCCGTGGCGCTGCATTGTGCGGGCTTGACCCATTCGTATGGAGTAACTCGTGCTAAAAGGAAAAGAGCCAGACTAACAGCCACATAGGCAGCTACCATATACAGCCAAACTTCCATGGACAATGGCGCCAAAAATGAAAATAATTTGGGCACTTTTTTGGTGGGCTTCTTGTATAGAATGCTAATCCCAAGGTTCATAAAAGGCATAGTAAAGTCCACGGCCTCTTCTCTGTCATAAGTGATCGTTAAATCGGCCACTGCTAAATCAGTCTCCTATAAAGAAAATTAACAGAAGTTTTCAACGATTGAGAATAAAACGAAAAGAAATTATACTTTTATCAAATGAATATTAGGGTGCCAGCGAAATACGTGGAGAAAAATGAAATACCGTATTTCTTAAACGACACCCTCCCAATCTATTCCATTTGGGTTAAAAACCAAATGCTGAAAATTTTGTTCAGTTAAGTTAATATTAAGAGGTCGCTCAAG
>QLNU02015360.1:7690529-7703782 GCA_006491805.2 Dysdera silvatica | reverse complement strand
AAGGCGATGATCTTGTCTTCCTATTATAAAAATTCAATATTCATTAAGATATGTAATAAATGTTTCCAGGTGAGCCCGCAATTTCTATGGCGACAGTTCAAAAAATGGTTTCTTTTCCTTGATACAATACTTAGAAAGTGCACTTTAACTGAGAACGTTGGTTTTATTTCTTTAAAAATCTTCCGAAAAACGTGTTAGGTTACCGAAGTTAGTTTCCCCAAAAATTATTGCACCTACGTTTATCCTAATAAATATTTTTGCATATAAGTATTTGCAAATAAGTATTTTTATCTTCTAAATTAAGTTTTTCAGTTTCCTTTTGATGTAGGTGTAGCATAGCAACGTAATTCAACCTAGGTATGCTCATTGTTGACTTGAAAGCAAAAATAAGGATAAGAAAAAGATATTAAAATAAAAAAAGAAAGGAAGGAAGATTTGAAATTAAATGTTTGTTATATCTGAGATACGTTTTTGATCTCCTCAAAGAACTAAAACTTCTCTCTGCCTCGCATATGGAGTTTGGCACCACAAGCAAAAGCCTTACAAGGAAACCTTTTACCATGTTCGTCGCACCCGGAGTCGATGCTAGGACTATTTTGTGTAGTTTTTAATGCTGATTCCGAATATGTATTTAATTTTTTGCAAAATTCATTTTTCGAGCAATTATAACCACATAAAGATGACGAGTCGGAGAGCTTTTGAAGAGAAATTCATATTGCGGTATGCTTAAGATTTGGCTCAAAGTCGTTTTTTAACCAACCTAGTCTGAACCAGATGATCACTCAATGAGTACAGTGCATTTGAAACATTTCGCCAATTTCATATTCTTACGACATTTACGCAGTTTTTGTAAGTTCGCCAACGTCCAAGAACTGTCTTCTAAATTGGAACATGAAAACTGTGACATTTTACATTATGACAGCTATCCATTTTTAAAATGTAGATATTGCCATAATTTTTGTGTCTTCCCCATTTTTACATGCAGTTTCCCTACCATTAAAAGGTTGTAATATTTTATTTATCAAAATTCAGATTAAAATTTCTCGCCAAAAGGTCGCCAACTCGTCATTTTTAAGAGGTCATAATTACTCGAAAAATGAGTTTTGCAAAGAACTAAAGACATATTCTGAATCAGCTTTAAAAATTACACAAAATAATCCTAATGTCGACTGCAGGTGCGACAAACATGATAAAAGGTTCCCTCGTTCGTAACATTTTCACTTTACTAAATAACTGTGGCGCAGTATAGCCCAGATGCTCTTGCGCCATAAAAAATCCAAACAAACAAATTAAATAACTCGCGAATTTCTGATGGCCTTCCTAATATTGATTTGTATATCTTCTTTCATGGATTTAGAGTTGGATTTTTGTCTAAATAATTTCATTTCTGATTTTATCATTTCAGCGTCTCTTTCCAGATACTCGTTCAATTCATTACAAAAGATTTTTTCTAGCAAACTTTTTTTTTAGTCTCGAAATCTTGCCTATTCCTTCTTGATTAAATCTGTTTCATAATCCAATGATGGCAAAATCAGTTACCATGTAATATTCTTTTCGGTAATATTCCGATGTTGAGTTAGCTTCAAAAGCTTCTGCTGGACTTGAGAAGGTTTTTTTTTCTTCTTTACATAGGAGGTTGAAGGAGAATTAAATTATGATCTCCAGAAAATTTCGTTGTTGGTTCGAAAATTTTTTTAAATTCCATTTCTGATCGGCTGGAAACGATGCTTTCTGTAACTAAAGCTAAGACTTCTATCATCCCCATTACAGTTTGTTGACGAAATTATAGGGCTTTAATCAACATTTCAAGTTGTACTAAAAAAAATTTTAATATCTAGCCGAGATAAGCGTTGATAATTATAGATACTTCTTAATAAGCGTGCATTTCAACCAAACATGGGGGGTTGAAGCTTTTTTTTGGGGGGGGAGATTTAATATGTAAATATAGGCCTATTTAAAATTATATGCATAAGTGTGCAATATAATTTTAGATGATGCTACACAAAGAGAATAGTTTTAGCTTTATGAAGAACTGTCAAAATGAAACCAAACAATTGGCTTCTAAACGGTTGTCAAATTTCACTAAACGTAAGATACTAGAGCTGCAATGAGTCGCTATGGTGCCGGAAACATCTTTTACTTTCCACAATATCGCAAAGGACGATGCCAGATGTCTATGGGATTTTGCCTACGGCGTTCCACAACAAATCAGACGCCATTCGACGCGTCTCACTGAGTAGATAAAATGTGTCAATGCAATGGGCGCAAAGCTGTCAGATCATGAAGTAACGAGTTATAGGTCATAGAAGGTCACCCTATGAGGAGGATCTCCAATGTTATTAGGATTTTGTCTATTTGCGTTCCACAACAAATCAGATGCCATTCGACGCTCACTGAGTAGATAAAAAATGTCAATGGGCGCAAAGCTGTCAGATCATGCAGTCACTAGTTACAAGTGGCATCTGATTTGTTGTGGAACGCCGGTAAACAAAATCCTAATAACATTGGCCCTCTTCCTTAGTGACCTGTAACTCGTGACTGCATGATCTGACAGCTTTGCGCCCATTGACATATTTTATTTACTCTGTGGGACGTGTCGAATGGCATTTGATTTGTTGTGGAACGCTGATAGACAAAATCCTAAAAAAATTCTAGATCCTCCTCACAAGATGACCTTCTATGACCTATAACTCGTCACTGCATGATCTGACAGCTTAGCGTCCATTGACATTTTTTATCGACTCAGTGAGACGAGTCAAATGGCATTTGATTTGTTGTGGAACACCCATAGGCCAATTTTGGCATCTTCCTTTGACGTCTGACTGCATTGCCTAATTGGAGGCACAGGCCGTTGCAAATGTTTAACCCTCTGTCTAATTGTTGTTGCAAGAAGGACCGTAACTATATGATCTTGCGCAACTGTCATAATCATCCAGATTGCGCCGCCTAGTTACGGACATGTTTCTCATGTAATTTATTTCCGCCAGTTTTATGCACCCTTCGCCTGTGCCCCTGGCGCAGGCCTTTCTCACCACCCCCTAACTACGGCTCTGGTTGTAATATTGCAATGAATACAGCTGATCATAATTTGAAAGATAAGCACAAATAAAATAGATATTCACGATGCTGAGAAGCATATTGTGAGTGAAGAACGAAGATGAAATCCAAACAGTGCTTGTAGTAGATGGAAAACATAAGCTGAATTTTGAATATCAAAAGTACGACTGAAATAAAGATTATTGTTTATACGAAGCACAGTTTTAAAAAGCAACTCTAATATGACCCTATAATATCCAAACTCAGTTGACTTGGTTGCTCAATATTTGGCGGTTCAAAATTAACAAGAAAAGGAACCTGGGCAACTGCAACAAGGGACGATAAAAGAATGTGAAATCTCCAACCGCTCAATACTCATTCACTTTAAAAAATGATGATGGTAATCGTGATCCCTCTGTGATCACATGGGTGACATCCAGTAAGGAATAATTTCCAATATCCCAAGACTACAAATACAAATTCTAGTTTTGGTACATTATTTTGAAAGTATTTTAAAACTTGGTGAAAAGAAATCCTTATTATTATGCACTTTTCTTGAAGTTCAGCAGCTTGATTTTGAAATTTGGAAGGAAGAATGTCGCTCAGTACAATAACTTTCATCTTTTAAATATTTTTTAATTTTCTACATCTTCTGCCTCTCTATCTCTTAAATGACTTACCTTTACTTCGGCACATGCATGCCGCAAACCTTACAGGCGCGTTTTCTGCAAACTAGAACCATGATGTTTTGAAATCTTCAAGCACACTAGAAGAGTCGTCAACAACGCCTCATGAAGTCGCAGAAAGTATACTAAAAGTAGCCATAAGTTGTTTGCTGCTATCATAATGTTCTTTCGGAAATTTTACCATTGTTCAACGTACTCGCCAAACAAAGTTAGATCGAATACGTGATATCACGTACGAAGGCGTCTTCCTCCAAAAGTAGGTCCTTCGACAAGCATTTCGAGACAGTTACCGAAAATCCGATAAAACAATCTTTTGAACGACTTACGTGATCTAGGTATACGTTCCTACTATAGTTTTATCGACACTAGATATTTTGGTTTGCTTTGTAAATGAGAAATGCTTTCCTTTATTAAATTGCAAGAAAGTTATTGTTTACATTAATGTTTACTAAATAGATATGATGTTCTTTATTTTGCTTCTACATCGAGACCGCATTATGGGTTCTTTAGATGTCACTGACAAGTTAAAGTGACTTTTCAAACATGATATGCTTACACATGAAAGAATTCACAGAAATTCGAATCTAATCCAGCAAAAGTTATAGTCGTAGGCAATAAGCTCCTGGGGTTCTGACTATATTTGTAAGCGGATCCATTTAGAGTAAATAAGGGCTTAACATATTTGAATCAATGTTGATTTGAAGATTGCTTCTTATCAAAAATATATCTTCAAATTATATCTAAGCAGTTCGAAATTATTTTAAATAGTTCATAATCAATAGAAAACTTAGAGGGCGAAGCAAGTAAGAATTGGATTTTTTAGTATTATAATCCACTGGTAAACTCAAATTATTTCATCTTGTTAGAATATAAAATAAATTGGCAACCATAGCTACTATTACGGCTATGATTAAACAATGCTTTTGAACAGCTCTATTAATCAATATTTATAATTTATTACCACTCGTATGCAAAATTCCAATAGCTTATCTTCCAATATCATCGTTACAGTAATTTAAATCAAAAGAGGAAAACAAAGAGTTTTCAATTTCTCGTATTTTTACTTATTACTGCTTTTATATCTTTATTTCCTCCATTTTTGTTTAGACATTTATCTTTCTTCTTCTTTTGATATTTATCTTATGTTCTTTTTGTATTAAAAGTCAGTCGTAAGAAAATATATTCTGTTATTAGGATTTTCCAAAAGCACAATATGATGTTATAATATGACGCACAGAAGAATATTGGTTTTATGTCGTTATAATTAGGTGACATTTTTTCAAAAATTTTGATTAAAACCATAATATTAAGCCTTTTTAAGCATATTTCAGAAATTGACTCATTAAATTAAGAAAAAAATATAACCCATTTTCGAATGGTTTCTATTGCATATTTCTAGGTAGAAATTGAAAAAAATTGTTTTTTTATGCGTTATTACTCTTTTCTCAAAATAAAATTTCATATCGTAAAGGCACTTAATCCAATGGAGAATAATTGAGAAAATGGAAAATGTCGTCTTAAAATTTTCTAATATAATATCAAAGGATTCTTAAATTTACTGTATATATTTAAGTAGAATTATAAGCTAATATCTACAAACGAGACAGAGGTAAAGCGCACTCAATACGTGCAACAGCCTGTGACGTTAAATATTTACTTAAATAATAAATTTTGAAATGTATATATACAATCGGACCTCCACATACTGAATTTGCGTATATCAAAATTAGAAGATCGTTTGTACGGAAGTTTTGGTAAGCCCTCGTGACCCTTGCAAGGAAAACAGTTTCAATATAGCCAACAAAATTTCTCTATTTCAAAATTTTACAAGGAAAATCGGGACACCCCCCTCCCGAAATGATAATTATGTATTTTATGCATTTAATAACTACGAACACTTCTATGATAAACAATCATCGAAATTTGTTCTGCAGTAGGGCTTCAAAATTTTTTTACATAATCGAAAATGCAAATGAATATTGCATAAATGTGATGTTTTTCATAAGGTATGTTTAACCCATTTTTTTTATTAATTGTTGTTTTTAATTATCTATGTGATCATAATTTATACATATGATTAATATTCACTTATTTATAAGGAATAGGACATTGTTATGGACATATTTCTAAATACAATACACTAAACAGTGCATATAAATAAAAAAGATCTTTTCTATATATCGATTTTTTTGTGGAACCATTATCGATATATGGAGATTTGACTATATTTAAGAACCTTCATGTGAAACCAGTGAAATTATTGCAAATGCAGTGAAAATCCTCTAAAATGAAACACCCCGCTAAAACGTAAATTATAAAAATTTATAATTTTATAAATTCCACTCCTATGGGGGAAAATTTTCTAGTTGTGCATATTATTTTTCTATTTCTATAAATGATCATAAGAAAATTTGGAATACACATGCTTTAAAGTTATACATTTTCATTATCATTTAACCTAAAATATATCATCCTTTATTTTTATTAACATCATTTTAAATCGTTAATATATATGCTACACAGTGCTATATTTCGCAATGGGCTATACTAGGCGATAGACTGGGGCGGCAAAATTTTGTGTATTAAGTCTGATATAACAAAATCAATACCATATCTGATGGTATCTGATGATATAATCAGATGTTTTGCCGAGAAGAAAGCTAGACGTCATGCTTTCCATTTAAATTCCAGTGCTTGATAGGCCCTTGTATTTTTTGCTAAAATTAAAATTTATTTCAATAAAATTGAATTTGATTTATTATATACCAAAAAAATAATACTTCAATATAAGTTAATATTGTGAAAATATGAGCGATACACTGCGCAAAAATAATATTTAAAACAAATTACACACAAACGCAGTTTAATTTGAGCAGGAGAAACATTTTACAATTGTTTCGGTGGAAAATCAAGCGTCCACCATCGTCAGAAAATTCATCCAAACTGTTTGTAAAAACAACTGTAACATATATCTCCAGCTCACATTAAACTGCGTTTGTGTGTGTTTCGCTTTTTAAATAAGTTAATATTGTTTAATATTTATGTTTTAATTTATGAGTGTGTGTTTTTAACACATTTATTGTCAATACAAAAGTTTTGGGCGTATATTGAATTTAGAAATTTTTAAGTTCCTATCCTACCACTGATTATGAAGGGGGCGGACAAGAAAGCAAGGCAGAATGGTAAACCCGCCCACGATAGTACATAAAATTTAAAATTTCATGCACTGAAATCCAGAATTCAAAAACTAAACCATTACTTTAAATTTAAAAATGAAAAGTAACTCCAAGAAATGGAATAGGAGTAGCTTGCGTTTTCATCATTTGTAAGAAATGTGTGGTATAAAGACTTTATATATATAATCTTCCTAAGTAGCAAATTCAATATCTTAATGCGTATAAATAATGCTCGACAAAAGGAATTCATCCCTACGTTAAAATCCCAGAGAACTAAAGCTGTCGGTAAATTTTTAAAGCCCAAAGCTAGTCATTTCTCTCACTGTTACGTAGGACAGACCCTACTTCACCATTTAAAGCAATAAAATAAAAAATGCACGCCTATTAAGTCAAATATAAAAATATAAAGCACTTTCATAACGACTAGAAAATGAAAACTAATTATGCAAAAGCCCTGCACGCCAGCTAACCAGAAAGATAAAAATAGACTGCCCCATTAAAGGAGGCAATTTCCTAAATCGTTATCAAGTGCGATCCAAACCAGAACCATTTAATAATTAGCTTTTTAACCTAAAAGTTAATTATGAATGAATTTCATTGGGCTAATAAAATATTGGGGATAAAAATTTTGATGCGCTGCTTTGCGCCATTTTGCAGTGAAACTGCTATTTCCGATTTCTTAGCTATAAATACTATTACCAATATATACTTAATATTATTTAATACTATTAAGTCAAGAATTAAATAAAGATGTTTTTATACTAGTCTTTTCATAAATATTAATAAAATAATTTTGAGCGATAAAATATATTTTTGTCTTTTGGCACTAAAGATTTCGATGAACCATGGCCTCTTTAACGATCGTCGTCCACCCTATTCTGTCTAAGCTTTCCTCGGTCATCATTTAAATAATATATATATATATATATCATCATCATCATATTCAACCATTATCTATCCACTGCTGGATGAAGGTCTCTCCAAATGCTTTCCACACAAGTCTATCCTGGGCCATTCGTTTCCACGTCACCCCAACCTCTTTTCTTATTTCATCCACCCATCTAGTTTGAGGACGTTTTCTAGGTCTTCGGTGGTCTCTTGGAATCCAGTTCAGAATTTCTGTTGTCCATCGTTGATCAGTTCTTCTTGCAATATGCCCAGCCCATCGCCATTTCAGCCCTTTTACTTTAACAATGATGTCCTCTACTCTAGTTTGCTCTCTCACCCAAGTGTTTCTTTTTCGATCTCTCCTAGTTATTCCAAGCATGCACCTCTCCATGCTCCTTTGCGTTGTCTGTAACTTTCGTATTGCTCCAACTGTTAGACTCCATGTCTCTGATCCATAAGAGAGGACTGGCAATACACACTGGTTGAAGACCTTTCTTTTTAGACACAAAGGCAATTTCCCCTTCAGGATAAAACTGTTTCTTCCAAATGCACTCCAGCCAAGTTTAATACGTCTGTTGAGTTCTTTCATAATGTTGCCATCCATTGAAATCAGCTGGCCAAGGTAAATATATGAATCAGCAATTTCTAGCTCAATGTTGTCAACTTGTATTTTTGTTTCCTCTACGAAATTATTGAACATGATCTTAGTTTTTTGTAGGTTCATCTTGAGTCCAACTTCTTTACTTCTAGTTGAGAGCTCCTGTACCATGTCTTGGAGTTCTAATGGGTTCGTTGAAAAAATAACAATGTCATCAGCAAACCGCAGATGATTTAAATATTCACCATTTATTTTTATTCCCTTGTTATTCCAATTTATCAGCTGAAAAATCATCTGTAAAGCAGAAGTAAAAAGTTTTGGAGAAATGGTATCTCCCTGCCTCACCCCTTTGCCAAGTTTGATAGTTTTGGTATCTTTATGTAACCGAAATTTTGCACTTGCATTTTTATACACACGTTTCACCATGTCAATGTACACATCCTCAATGTCTGTTGATCTTAAAGAGTTGATGACTGCTGATGTTTTTATAGAGTCAAAGGCCTTCTCATAGTCAATAAATGCAACACACAATGGAAGTTCATATTCATGTGTTCTTTCAATTAATTCTCTTAATACTTGAATATGGTCCACTGTACTGAATCCACTTCGAAATCCAGCTTGTTCTCTTGGTTGAGCTGCATCTAATTTTTTCTGCAGGCGATGTGTTAGCACTTTTGTGAAGATTTTATAAATAGCAGGTAACAAGCTAATTGGTCGGTAATTTTTCAAATCCTCTTTATCACCTTTTTTATGCAAAAGAATTACTGTTGCAGAATCCCATTGGTTTGGTATGTTACCGCTGTTAAGACATTTGGTAAAGAATTTTGCAAGTATGTCTTCTACATATTCTCCAGCTTCTTTTAGGATATCTAATGTAATACCATCATCACCAGGGGCTCTTCCTTTCTTCATATTTTTTATTGCAAATGAAACTTCTTCTTTTAAGATTTTAGGAGCTGTTCCTTCGACTATTTCAATGTCTTCGTTTAATTCACTGTTACTTTCGTATAGATTTTTGTAGAATTCTTCAACTCTTCTAAGTATTTCTTCCCTATTTCTTGTTACGGTGCCATCCTCTCCTTTTAATGCAATGATGTGTTTCTTCCCAACAGATAAACTTCCTTTAACAACCCTAAGGCTCTTGTTATTTTCAATGGCTTTCCTTACTAGCTCACAGTTGAATTTTCTTATGTCTTCTTTCATGCTTTTGCGCAGAGTTTTACAAAGTTCTATGTACTCAATCCTGGAACTGGTATTTCGATTGTCCACCTTCATATCTCTTCGCCTTTTCATGAGCTGTTTCGTCTTCTCAGATAATTTGCTATTGTGCTTTTTACAGGTTACACCACCAATTTCCCCAGCAGTTTCAACTATTGTCTTAACAATGTTTTCATTTGCTTCTGAGATATCACTTTCATCAATAAGTCCTTCCAGTGCAGAAAAGCGATATATATATATATATATATATATATATATATATATATATATATATATAACTCTTAAAAAATATATATAACTGAATATAATTAGTCGATTAAATGTTTTTGCGAACATTACTACCTTTGGCATTTCCTAATTAAAGTGATTAATTAATATTCATATTTATATGCAGCAAGCTGATTGAAATAGCACATACGTAATTCTAGTTTATGTTGATACGGCACAACACAATATAAATTAAAAATTTCGATTCTTAAGAATTTTTAGTCATGTTTCTAGAAAATAGTTGAAAACCACTAACTTTAGAAATATACTGCCATTTTACAAATTAATTACTTTTTTAATTGCTGTCAAATTTCTTAACACTACGCTGAAATATAAATTATAAAAAACAGTACTTCATGTCTGTATATTTATTTTAATAAATTTCAGCTTAATTTCGTTTACTTCTCCATTTCTAACCTATTCCTGTCAATATACTCCAAATTTAAACGAATTTCAATTGTAACGTAAAAATAATATCGTAACAAATGTACCAAGTATTACTGTATATTGGCTAAATAAATTTCTCTCTCTCTCTTTACTTAAGACTTGTTTTCTTTGAGCAGGAATCCAGAATATCCACATACAAACAAATGTGGTCTGTCATGGAATCATCTAATCCAAGTGTGTTCACGAAGTCCAATCTCGAAGGTGTAGAACGAGTGAAGAATGGCAAATATGCATTCCTCATGGAGTCCTCAGGCATCGAGTATGTTACGGAAAGAGACTGCGACTTGGTCCAGGTTGGAGGCCTACTCGATTCCAAAGGCTATGGCATCGCTACACCAACAGGTTACAGATAATCTGACATTTCTTTGCCGCAGAAATACATTAAGCTACACGAATATGTCCGCTTATATATGATTGCCGGATTATAGTTTTTGTGGGCCCTAGGCTGAAAGGATAGGATGGGCCCCTAAAAATTGTAATCCCGGTAAATTTCAATTAAGATTTCATCATTTTCAGTATTCAGGTTTATCAATGGCCTAAATTTCTCAGACATCTTTGTAAATAAACCATAAATTAAAATAACACTTAAACTTAAAATACACAAAGCCCTACAGGCCACAAATCCTCTGTACCGGAGCCCCCTTGGCTTATACGCAAATTCATCACTGAATTATATGAAATGGTAAACATTTAATTGTAGCAAGACGCCAATTAAAATGTTAAAAAAAGAAAATGACATAAAGTTATATTTTTCTTTTTACAATTGAACTTCTTTAACGCGAACGCGTTGATTTCACTAGCAACAAGAATACTTTCATTAGTTTTTGCGTAAAGGATTTTGCAGTGTTGTAAATGCTTCTACACCCACTTATATGTGTACATAGTTTTTGTTTAGAATGATTCTATGTAGCTTGCTTCTATAAAAAAAAAGGAAGCTCAAAAGATAACTTATTATTGTCATAGCAAAAATTATAGATAAATGTGACTTTTGTTATAATAAGTTTCTCTTTTCAAAATAAATCTTTGATTGATCTTTTGTATAAAGTAAGAATTAACTCCCAATAACCATATTTTACAAGCATCTTCATTGTTGTAGGTTCTCCATACACAGTGCCATTTTCCAGTGCTATATTAAGATTACAGGAAAACGGCGTTTTGCATTTATTAAAAGAGAGATGGTGGAGGCATAAAGGTGGCGGAAAATGTTTGAAAGAAGATAAAAGACTAGCTGGATCAACCAGTGAACTTAGTCTTGCCAAAGTTGGCGGCGTTTTTGTTCTGTTATTAGCCGGTTTAGGCCTTGCCTGCGTTTTGGCTATTGTAGAATTTGTTTGCAAGACCAAGTCTATGCTAAATAGAAAACGAGTAAGTACTTCATTTTCTACATTAGCATGTTTACAGTTTTGCTTTACTTCTAACAGCATGTCTAGTTTTTGTATTTAAAATATTTTCATTTAGTTATAAAAATGAAAAAAGAGGCTTTCAAAATTTTAAGTTTTTCTATACTGGTCTTAGACAAATATGCAATGCCTATTTTGTTGATTGATTTAGAGATCTGGCTTTTATAAGCGAATTTGTCTGATGAAGCATTAGTACTTGTATCAGCAATAGTTTATTTTTACAAAATACAGTATCAAGCTCAGGTCATATGGATTAAAATTCTAATACGATTGTACACAAAAAGCCTTATTACATTATTTCGTATCTGGAATATTCACGGTTAAATTTTAAATATTAGTTATTAAACTTGACACGTTTATGGTTAGGGCACGTAGGCAAGGTTCAATCAAATTGTTTGATTTTATAAGGCGTAGCAGAGAGATGGATCTGGGTCATATGGCGCCCGGTGTCAGCCCAAAATTTGGCGCCCCTTCCTGCTCCCGCTAAATATTCATTATTTTCAAAATAATTCCTTTGGTGGCGCAGTTTTTTTTATTTCTAGGGATCGCCTTAATAGTCTACTAAATCTTATGACTCAAAATACTCTTATGACTAAAAATTATGACTCCAAAAATATTGAATATTATTACAAGACGGAAAGCCACGATAACAATTAAAACTTCCTTACGACAAATAATATGCAACTAAACTACAAGTGCGTTTTCATATGAGCCAAAAATTAAAGCCTTACATGACTTTTAATAATCTGGAATATCCGTCTGTACAGACAAATAAGTTCATCCATTTTGATGTGGTTTGTACTTTCCTAATTTCTTACTTGCAGTGTCATACTGCGCTTTTGTTGGAAAAGGCTATTCCACTTTCTTGCACACAAACTTAACTAAACGCATTGTAGTAAGGAATAATTTGTATAAGGATTTAAGACAATGAGTTTCTTAAAAAATTAAATAAGGTTTAAAACACTTTAAGTTTCGAAAATGTAATAAAGTAAATTTTTATAAAATGGTTTTCAAAGTGGCGAAAAAAGCAGAATTAATAATGAAAAATACAAAATTAATTGAACTTTAAACTAAAGCTGCATTTCGAGCCTTTACCTCTGCAAACTTGTGTATCATTTGCGTCATGTCCAACTCATGGATGATGTCAGTTGCAATTGACAGCATAGCAAAAGCAGATAACTGCGCATTTGAAATTTTTGATCGTAAGTAAGTTTTTATGAGCTTCAGTTTTGAAACGCTCCGTTCGGAGCAAACAAATACAGTAACCGGGATGGTATTACCTCATCTTTTAGCTCATAATCACTCAGGTCAGCATTATCATCCACTGTCAGTGAAATCTGGAGGTCTTTACAGTGAAGGGGCAAAGTCTGCAGTTAGTACCTCCAATTATAAAGAAATCCCCACAAGCTTTGATGCTCTGTGAAGAACTTAAATCTTTCTTGTATATACGTCAAAACTTTATCAATTGTAACATGAAAGAAATCCTCCTTGAAACATTCCTTAGATGTTTATACCATTCCCTTGTCTTCTCCTTCAT
>QLNU02015360.1:7669827-7681701 GCA_006491805.2 Dysdera silvatica | reverse complement strand
TCACATGGGCGCTCACGGCAGCTATTAATGGATCTCTATGAATAATCTGACGCAAAATGTAAGATATATGCCATATATAAATGCAAGATATATGACATATACAGGGTGTTCGTAAAATGTTTTAACAAAATAAGAGGGTGGTAGTATCCATCAAGACGAACAATATTTACTATGGTATATAGGGTCGGGGTAAAACTTTGCATATAAATAGGTATAAATTTTCTTCAATTAGGACCAAGGGCTAACAAAAATACTAGTTTAGGAGAAAAATACGTACAGTATTTCAGAAATTATAGTTCTTATAGTACATACATATTAATGCAAAATACGTAAAAATCAAGATCCGCGTAACTCTGAGTTCGCGTAAGTCGGGGTAAGATTCTCATAAATCCAGAAAGTATGTATTATGATAAACACAACGGCGCTAAACAAAAAAAAAAAGATTTTGTGTATAAAAATGGGATCTATTTTAGAATATTTTATCGTTAGTCTGTAGCTTTCTTCACACTAACACAGAAAAAATAGAAATAACTCCATTTTATGCATCTAAATTTTTTTTTTTTATTTCGGAGTGATGTGTTTGCTTATTTATCTTTTATTAAAAAGACCCCAGAAGACAGATATTTAAAAAAGGCCCCATTAATTCAAAAATCGTTTTCCTATGACGCGACTTTCATGGCTTTCAAAAGCTTAAAACATTTCGAAGACGGAAGAGTGAAGAAACACTTCATCTTTGTTGCTCTTGTTTTGCTTTTACCGGCAGAGCTATTTTTTTTTGGTATCTACAAAATAATATTTATGGTTTAACTTTTTAATATTCTCTAATTAAAGACATTTGCCTAAGTTCCAAAACATAAAAAAGCGCATATTATGACCTAAATTATGAGCTCCAAATTTTCCTGTCAAAACCAAAGAAGCAACATTAGTTAGGCTTTCATTTGCGTCTCAAGCCAATTAAGCAGTGAAATATGAAGCTGTAGAATATGTTGCGATTCCTTTAAAAGCCTTTCTTTCATCTGTTAATCTTAATATAGCGTTTAGTTTATCTAAACTAATGGAGACATAGATGCAATAAAAATAATTATTTTCAATTTGTACTTACCTTTCTTTTAATCAAGAAATAGGAACGTTTTAATACGAGATAATTAAAGAGAGCTTATGTGTCTTCATCGACATTAGACAGCCTGTTATTTCATTCGAAATAAATTGAAATATTAATGTAAATGCATTCTTAAATGTTTTGTTCATCCTTCCCCATCACACACAATAGTATTGAACCAATGAACATTTTCATCTATATGAATTTCTTTAATAATTATTATAATTAAGACAAATAATAATAACAAATAAATAATGACAAATAATATAATTTTATAATTAAGACATTCTACACAAAATTCAGCTCAATTTTCCCTATTCTAATCGCATTTAATCTACATTAACAGATATAAAGAATTAAAAAACATGTATAATTTATTCTTAGGACAATGAGATATCCGTTTTTAATAATATACTTGGAACAAATAGGTATATAATAGTTAGTCACATAACGTGCAATATAATGTCAGTCAAATATTGTATTGCATGTTATGACTATAGGTTGTCGCGGCATTCAGACTCATGACAGGACACCACCTCTTGCCTCACATTCACATCGTATCGGAAATTTAGACAATCCTCTGTGTCCTCTATGTGCAAGTGATGAAGTGATGAACACTGACCAGCGCCCGACCTATCCCGCTTTATCCGGGAAGACTTTGCATGCCAGGTACTGGGAAGACAGAGACTTGCCCTCCCTGTAGTACACTTGATGCTTCCACCTATGTCGTGCTTCTATCTACCCCAGAGCCATTTTACCTTTTTTATGTTCTATAGTCCATGCACTGTCTCCTATTTATCAAATGTACTATAATGTATATTGTGCGTTCGCACAGACCTGACGCCTGATACCGTTAGTAGACGGGTTAGTCCATTGCAGTTTAGGGAAGGATGTCTTTCCGAAACTTGTTTTTCACGCGGAAAAAAACAGTTCCTCCAAGAAGGCCTTCCCTAAAATGCAATGGACTAACCCGTCTGCTAACGGTATCACGCGCCAACTGAGCGCGAATGCACAGTAATCTTTTGGGGGAGCTTCTGCCCGTGTAACCTGCTGTAATGAAATATATATATATATATTGGTCAAATAGTTCATCTTTGAATGTCAAAGATCAGAAAAGGAGGTTACTATTGATAAGATAGCCAGAACTAGGCCAACAAAGTTTTGTTTGCTTTGGTTAAATAAATTTGTAATTTAAAGTTATTTTGAAGCAATATCCCTTGATAACCCAGGCAGAAAACGAAGAATACGGTTTAAATATTACATTAATAATATTCATTTGAATAATAACAGATTCCTATCTACAGCTTTCATGAAATACGAATTAGTAAGGGATATACCTTTAACAGGAAGGGAGAAATTAGATAAAAATTTTGAAAGCGTTTGCAACTTTGGTGAATATACAAATCTACTTTTAAAATTGTTGAGTTAGAAAAGCGGAAAAGTTCCATATTAGATGTTGAAATCGGACCAATAATGTTTAGAATGACACGCCAAGCTTTGATTTGCTTTATAAAATAATGCTTTATAAAATAATTTGCTTTATAAAATAATCTACATCTATAATTTGCTTTTATCTATATATTTTATCTATATATTTTTTATATATTTTTAAAAATATACTTCTCTATGTATTTTTATTTTTATTTGCTTTATCTATATATTTACTAATCTGTAATTTGCTTTATAAAATAATCTACAAGAAGATGGGCGTGTTAATTAACATTATTTGTTAGCGCACAAATTATTCCATCAGAAGTTTTGAATCGGAATGACGTTATAAAGGGACCTACCATCCATGCCCGTATCCAGAGGGGGGATCTTAGGGACCGGTCCCCCCAAAACTAAATTTTTAATGGGACTTGGCTACAGCCTTGCATGCTTTGATTGTATCGATGCATGCGGTAAAAATTTTTGAACCCCCCCTTGAAATTAAATCCTGGCTACGGTCTTGCTCCCACCCCAATAGATGGTAGTTGCAATGACACACAGTTTAAATAACTTTTATATTACGTTTTTACATGTATTCCTTAAAAATATCCTAGCCGCACTACTTTTATCATTATTAAGTAAAAATGAGGGTTATGTTCACAACTAAGCTACTACAATAACGCAGCAAAGAATACGGATAGAGAATGTTAGAGGCTAACTGGATGCCAGTCAAGATGTCTAGAAAGCACAGAAGGCAAAGGGAGAGATGAACTATGTACTGATTGCGACACTGAGGGAAGGTTTCACCACGTTATTCAGAATGATGCGCAATTTCAAACCCTTTTCTGGAATTGTTAGTTTAATATTTCGAAGTCACGGTAAAATGCGGATGATTAATTACCACAGAAAACCCTATCCTCGGATGTTTGGGGTTCTACTCTATTAAAATAGTATTTATGTAAAATTTTGCAGCAGGAATAAAATATGACCAAATTCAGTCGTACAGATTTATAGTACTATCACCAATTGCCATTTTTATAAAGAAAAAATAGTAATTTAAAAATATCTGAACAAAAATATTAAATGTTGTAAATAAATCATATCATGTTTGTAAAGTGTGTGATACAGTGAGACCAACGTTTATCAAAACGAATGACAAACAACTATAACTGTAAAAACAGTTGCAAACAGATTTGGAAAATATATTGTGTGTTTTTTTTTTTCAAAAACCAAATGTAATTTCCATGAATTACATTCCCATCGAAACGAATTTACGTAAGTCCTTCATTTTTCAAAACATGTGAACCCTGTGAGCAAGGATATATTTTCTGCCGAGAAACTGCCAAATGTTAGAAAAATAAATGCCATTTTCGTGTTTTCGTTACGTAAAATAGCTGAGAGGCTATGCATTTTTGTTAGTTTTTTTCCTTTAAAAAAACTTCAAAAAAACTTCAAAAAAAAAAGAGAGAAAAAAGCTGAGTATCAAAGTAATATAATGCTATTCCGCTTGACTTATTCTGAACGGCTTTTTACTTCACGTTAAAGTAAACCTTTCTACACAGTTATTGATCCAAGGGCTAAATTTTAACGCACATTTCACGGCTGAAAAATTTTTTATCAGGTGAAAGTTCCAGATCGTAACTTATATTCAGTTTAAATTATCATTCGAAGGCTATTATTTTCCACAAGGTTCTCTTATATCTTGAGGGTCTTATGGATTTTTTCGTTCCACGGTTTTCGCTTTTTGTGTTATTTTCTATTTTGTAAAATAAGCTAGGCAAATTTGTAGCCAGGGTGAAGGGGCAACTGGGGCCAGGCCAGACATGTAGCCAAACTGGGGCCAGCAGGGCCGTGTCCCCAGTTGCCCCATCGAGCTATTTATGTATGTACAGAACAACCCGCTTGTGCCCTGTGCCCAATATACCCCTTTTGCTTTCCCCAGTTGCCCCTTTATCTTAGCTACAGGACTGGGCAAGGCAAAGGACATACGGGGCACAGGGCACCTGGGGATGGTTCTATATATATACATAGACAGATGGGGCAGCAGGGGCCATGCCCCTTCTGGCCCCGACTTGGCTACAGGATTGAAGCTAGATTAGAGATATGTTTGTCGTTGCACGCATTCAACACACAATAATACAGTGAAAACTTTCTCTAACGATATTCAAGGAACAGGGGGAAATTACCGTTAAATACAGATTTCACTGTATATGATATGTAAAACTCGAGGACCCTACAGTGGCGCAGTGGTAACGCGTTCACATAGTGTGCTGTTAATCGGGGCTCGACTCCCAACGATACAACGTAAAGAACTCTTACCCACCGACTGCTTACTGTAGTCCGGGAAGGGAGGTGGTTTCCACAGGTCTTAAGAGGTTCGGAACCCTCGATAAAATGTAGGTCCACGGCCTTACGGTGGCGTCGTGGAACGCATTCTTCCATCGTGCAATTAACCCGGGTTCGACTCTCAATGGTATCGTAGAACGCCTGCCGGTTTTTTGTCCAACTTAATTCTGGGCTTGGCTTCCTTGGCAGAAGAGGTTTGAATTCCTCGGAAAACTGTGGGTCCCAACACAGCATGAAATTTACTGTTCTTCTGGCGTAAAACACAAACTGTAGAGATCAGCAAATTTTGTTACTAAAAGTAAAGTTCTAACGTAATATTCTTTGCTTAAAAAATGCACAATTTGAATTATTTTGAATTATTTCGATAATTAATAATATTCGTGAAGTTCAAATAAGTTTTATCGAATGTTATTGTACATGCAACTCTTATGTAATAATTTCTTCCATTTCAGTTGCATGGCATTTGAATGGCCCTTGCGAAAGCGAAAAAATCTTGAGTTAATTATGGAGCAATTGTTGAGCATTTACTAGGGAAAAAAACACGCATTTCGACGCATATTTGGAGCCAATTACCATGCACTTAAGATGGTATAAAACCCTGGCATTTTTCATTCCAATTTAACCGTGATAATTCAGAAATAAATTTTTATTCAATGCAAAAGACAGTAATTAAGCAGTTTCGCAAACATTTTATCATTTAAAAAAGTAGAAACTGAAATGGAGCAAGTAATTACGGAGAAATGATTGTTTGTTTAGGTGTTTTATGGCGCAAGAGCATCTGGGCTATACTGCGCCAAACGGAGAAATGAAGTTAGGACGAACGGTAGATATTCTTGCAACACGTACGTCTCCACATATTTAACCAGAAGAAAATAATTTTTTCCTTTTTTTTCTAAATTTTAATATAAAACTTAAACAACCTAGAAAATTCCTAAAAAATTTTAACAATTCCATAAAATTTTCATAAGTTATAGTATGCATAGCAGAGAGATAATTATATATTCTAGAAATAATTTTATCGTCAAGTATTATAATTATAATATAAATAGTAGCTATTATTTTTTGGAAATTCTAATTGAGCAAATTTATGCTCCTCCCCTTCTAGGGGTATTTGGGTTCTTAACTTTACCTATTGAACACTGGGGTTTGAATTTCTTACACTGCCTAAAGTTCTGCTTATGTTGTGTTTAAGGATGGCCCTGCGGTGGCGCAGTGTGGTAACGCGTTCTCCTATTGCGCGGCTAATCCGGGTTCGACTCCCAGCAGTGCAAAAAGAACGCTTACTCAGAGATCTCATAAAGATCGCACTGCTCACTGTAGTCCGGGGTTTGGTTCCCTAGGCCTTAAGAGGTTCGGATTCCTCGGAAAACAGTAGGTCCCGGCGCAGCATGACCACTGTAGTCTTTGAGCCGTAAAACCAAAAAACAAACAAACTTATGTACGGCAACAGGAAGTATCTTACAGGTTAATGCTTATTGAACGATCACTTGGGATTTCAACATCTTTATATTGTGGATGCTTATAAATATTGTTGCATGCAAGGTGTATTTCATGGATATGGAATAGTTTGAGCGAGCATTGGGTTGCATCAATTTTTCTAGTCTTAAATCTTGCAAATAAACGAATGTGCAGATTTCAAACTACGGTAAACTTTCTTAATAACGTCGGTCGAATTAATAACCATTTCCAATTAACGACGGTATTTTGCGAATCTGGCAATGCTCCATCAAATTCTATACGTTTCGATTAATGTATTTTTTCTGTATAATAGCTTGTTTCCGGCCCTTGAAAATCGTTAATGACAAAGATTGCAGTATATTAACGGTTTTACCGGAAGGAGGGAGGATAAGCGTGATGAAACACTCACGTGTAGTATGCGTAACTATTTTAACCCGCGAGCAGGCGCGCGGGGTGTTTCACATCCCACAACTTACAATTTGTGAAAAAAACCGTCCACCCTTGCTTTTGAAACTGGCCAAACTCTTTCCTGTTGCCTTCAAAGTCACAATCTTTTGGGGTAGGGTGAGAAAGCAAATATTCTACTTACTGTTCACTGTAAAAGTGGATGTTTTTAATGAAATAATGCTATATAATTAGATGGGGTGTAAAGCACCCCGCGCGCGTTCTCGCGTTCCTCTAATCCGTGCGCCTGCTTGCGGGTTAAGGAGCGATTTTCGACTAATATTATCTTATCTTTTAGTAACCAGACAGTTTTTTCATCCTTCTAACGAAGAAGTTACTTATAATATAATACAATACTTTTATTCAGGTAGAAAAATCTATTTACAAAGTTTATTACGAATTGCCTACCAGGACAACAATGGGAAAAGACCAAGGGGTCTGACAGAGCCCATGCTGCCCAAAGTAAGGAGATGGTATTTTAAAAAAAAACCAAACCTATGTGATCTAAACGAATAACAGAAAATTAAATATTAAACACTAATTAGAGAAGATTTAATCACAAATAAAAATAGACCAAGAAGTCAGGATTCTATTAAATATTTACGAAGTGAGTGTTTAAAATGTGGAAGTGAATTTACGATTTTGAGTATGTGAGGTAGAAGATTCCAAACCCGACGACCAAAACAGCCTGAGGGTGCCAAACCAAGAGTTGTTCTAGGAAGGCCTGGTATAAGGTAATTTATTTGTTTGTTTGGCTTTTTTATGGCGCAAGAGCATCTGGGCTATACTGCGCCAATAAGGTAATTTAAGTTCCGTGTATTGTGGACATGGTCTGGTGAATGTAAGGATAGTAGATTTGAGTGTTCACCCTTCTTTATAGCGTTAAACATAATGTATAATAATATATCGCGGATTTCTCCCAATTACCACCTTTCAACACACGCTGTTGTTTTATCTAAGGAATCAGTGGCGTAATAAAGAGGGCTAAAACCGACCATTGGTTTTTCAAAACACATTTTCTCTAAGGCTGCATCATATAATCTTCCTTAAAGATATTTGAACCCCCCAGGAATTTGGAATCGTTACGCTACTGTGTAGTGTTTCTTTTTTTCTCCGTGTATAGAACCCTTTCCACAGGGACCATCTTGTTAAATGACCACCCCTGTTTTATAACCACCATTTTGACCTTTTAAGGACTTTTTAGTTTTGTTCACGGGGCATTGTTTACTCCTGCCACTCCCTTAAATGTTCAGTTCATCAAATTTACGGTCACCTCCTTCAAATTAACATCTTTTTTTTTTATTTAACAAATTAGTTTTTTCTACACATATCCTTGGCAACGACTTGAATTCTACCTGACCACAACACTCAGAAATGAAGAAAACACAGGCGCTTCATATTGGCTTCGATACAGCGACCTTCAGGAAACTATTTTAACCCGCGAGTAGGAGCGCCACCCCATAACTTACAATTTGTGAAAAAGAACCGTCCACTTTTGCTTCTGAAACTGGCCAAACTCTTTCCTGTTGCCTTAAAAGTCACAATCTTTCGGAGTAGGGTGACAAAGAGAAAATTCCACTTATTGTTCCCTGTAAAATTGGACGTTTTTAATGAAATAATGCTATATAATCAGATGGGGTGCAAAGCACCCTGCGAGCGTTCTCGCGTTCCTCTAATCGGAGCGATTGCTCGCGGGTTAACGTTCTCGCCTACTGAGCTGCCGGAGCATAGAAAACCGTAATCTCAACTTCTGAGAAGTCTTTCTCTTCACACTACCATTTTTTTAACCCGCGAGCAGGCGCGGGGTGTTTCACACCCCACAACTTACAATATGTGAAAAAAAAAGTCCACCCTTGCTTTTGAAACTGGTCAAACTCTTTCCTGTTGCCTTCAAAGTCACAATCTTTTTCGGTAGGGTGAGAAAGAAAACGTTCCACTTATTATTCCCTGTAAAATTGGATGCTTTTATTGAAATAATGCTATATAATTAGATGGGGTGTAAAGAACCCCGCGCGCGTTCTCATGTTCCTCTAATCCACGCGCCTGCTCGCGGATTAAAACGACCAACCCTTAAACGTCGATTACTCTCTCTAAACGACCACCTCCATTTTTGAAACGTCCGTCATTGTGAACCAGAAAAATTCAATTTTTGAAGTCTTACTGGGGATTAATCGCTAAAATTCTAAACGTAACGCAATTGTAGAAATCTATGAAAATAATGGGTTTTTACCAAAGAAAAAAGAAAAAAACAAAACAAAAACAGTCTGGACAAAATCGATTAGTGAAAAAAAAAAGAAGAACGCTTGAAAATAGTGTTCTGTAATTGATGGAAAGTTCAATCCACTAGCAATTTCAGTCAAGGAATGTTTTTTTATACCCGTCAATAGACAAATGGGTGATTTTTGGCGTCTGTAAGAGAAAGAGTTGGATCATAACCTGATTACTTGGATTCTACATGACTTGTTGAATCTCGTACATTGATTGGCGCAGAATGGCCATTGCTGTCCTTGCGCCATAAAACTACAACCAACCAGCCAACTTGTTGAATCTCGAAGAAAATTGTTCATCATGGCCTTGGATTGTCCTGTGGCTTTAGCAATATCTGTACTACTTATTTCAAGTTTTTTTAACCCTGGGATTTGACAACCCTCCATGTTGGACAATTGTTTACTTGTGCCGTGTTACAAACAACACTATTACATGTTTGTGGGTTTATGGCGCAAGGACAAAGTTTATGCTACGTCGGGACCTGCTTTTTTCTGAGGAATCTGATACTCTGCTACTAAGGCAGCCAAACCCTGAACTGTCCTGGGGTGGAGCAGTGTGGTAACGCGCTCGCCTACTGCGCCTTTAACCCGGGTTCGACTCCCAACTATGCAAAAAAACGCTTTCTCAGAGATCTCATAGAGATCGCACTGATCATTGTAGTCCAAAATTTGATTCCCTAGGCCTTAAGAGGTTCGGATTCCTCGAAAAATTGTAGGTCCAGAGGTTCAGATTCCTCGGAAAACAGTAGGTGCCGGTGCGGCATGACCATCGTAGTCCTTGAGACGTAAAACCCCAAAAAACAAGCAAACAAACCAACCCTGAACTATAGTCCGAAGAAAAATGGCATGCGTCGTATGATACCATTTGGGTCTTGTAAGTTTTACGGTGCAAGGACAGTAAGGGTTATGTGGCGCCGGGACCTGCATTTTTCTGAGGAATTTGATCCTCTGCTGCTAAGGAAGCCAAAACCTGGAACTACGGTGGAAGAAAAATGGCATGCGCCGTACGATACCATTAAGGTCTTGTGAGTTTTACGGCGCAAGGACAGCAAGGGTCATGCTGCGCCGAAACCTGCATTTTTTTTTTTTTTTTTGAGGAATCCGAAGCTCTCATGGTCTAGGGGAACCAACCTCCCCGAACTATGGTTAATGGACACGGTAGACGAATGCGGTATTACAATGCCACCGTAATGCAATGTACCTACATTTCCCCGAGGAATCTGAAGCTCTTAAGGAACCAATCCTCGAACTACGGAGCATTGGCTAGTCGGCAAGCGATTTTTTTTCTTCCATAGTTGGGAGTTTAACCCGCATTAACGTGAGTTACCACTGAGCCAGCGCAGCGCATAATATTTTTACTAGCACTAGAAGTACACTAGAAGCACATGCTTTACTACTGTAGTTGCTTATACTAATATGCATACGCCATTTGTAATTATTTGCATATATCTCGGAAGATGTCCTCCGTTTTTGGATTATTTTCCGGAAACCATGTGTGGTATTACAAATATCAATATAGATACCTAAATATATGCATAAATATAATCTGTTTGACTTTTATATACAGTCGAACCTCGTTAAGACGAACACCAAGGGGAACAGAAAATCTGTTCGTATTAACAGTAATTCGTCTTATCCAGAAAGCATAGTATGCTATACAATCTGACGGGACTTTTATAAATAAAAGTTTTCATTCTTTTAATTTCTTTTCTGCTACTGACTAAATCAAATTTACTCAAAGAGAAAAGAGTAAATTTAAATATCGTCTGAAGTTTATGCCATTGCTTTATAACTTCTGAGCATATATATTATGCAAAACTATAATCGAATAAAATTGTTATGCGCTGCATTTCGTTCCGAAAAACCATTCCTCAATATTCTTCTTTTAAGTGTGGTTCTGTTTAAGCTCAAAGCTAAACTATTTCAGGAAATCGAAACTTATTTTCCATGATCGATAGCCTAGTGTTATTTTGTATTTCTTCGGAAATTGAGAAGAAATTTTAGATTGCTCTTGGATGTTATAAAGATTCATCTTTTTCCCAATATTTTCCTTCTGTATCCTTCTCTATACAACCTATGATGTCTATATCATGCATAGAACCAGCTCTGTTACCATAAAACTCAAGAGAAAGTAATTTTCTGTTTCGAACAGAAGTTTCGACCGTGGACTAAGAGTCACGCTTCTGAAAATTCTCTACACGTCAAAAATTTAATCTTCCACTAAGGGTAGATTCCGTCAGATTTCATATATCATAAACACAGAAGACATTCATCGAATTTTTATATTATTGGACGTTGTATTCATCACAAAATATTATTTCGAACACACGAAATAAATCATGTAATAAAGTACTTAGCCTCCTTACTAAGAAATTTGACAAGAATGACAAGGATTATAAACATCTACACAAAATTCAATGCAGTTTTGTAGCCGTCTAGTATCTCTGTGCATTGAACGTAATGTAACAATTCAAATTGTTTACTTTCATTGATTATTCAGATCGATTAATGTTCGATTCTATAACAAAAATAGATTAATGTTCGATTCTATAAAAAAATAGATTAATGTTCGATTCTATAAAAAGTAGATTAATGTTCGATTTTATAAAAAAAAATATAGATTAATGTTCGATTCTATAAAAAATAGGTTAATGTTCGATTCTACAAAAAATAGATTTATTATACTATAATTTTTGCCACCCACGTATTAATTACAGCTCAAACTAGAGCTTGTGTAATTTTGGAGAAAAAGAGACGCTTTCCCCATCCTGGATTCGAACCAGGGTCCCTCCGTTTAGCCCGGAGTGTCTTGGACCGCTAGACGAATGAGGA
>QLNU02015360.1:7653193-7669727 GCA_006491805.2 Dysdera silvatica | reverse complement strand
TTAATGTTCGATTCTACAAAAAATAGATTAATATTCGATTCTATAGAAAAAATACAAAGAATGCATTTTTCATGCTTTAATTATTTTTATATTGAGTCTAAATTACTTAAAAACCTTATGTGCACAGTAAAAAGGTAAATGCATAAAAATATTTATATTTGCTTAAAAAACAAGGAATCTAGTTTACAGAAATTTGTGATATAGTGGCGCATCTAGTAGCGATGGTAATGTTTAAACATTTGAAGTACAATATATATATATTTTTTTATTTTTCTGCTATATTAATTGTCATCTACACTTTAATTTAAATTTTTATCTACAATATCTCAATTTTATCTTTATGTACCATTTATATTTTTATTATTATTATATTTTATATATTACAGCTGTATTTTAAGTAATGTATATTTTTGTATCGTATTTACATATATTATTAGCCAAATTGTATGTTTACTTTTTGTATAAATAAGTATACTGGAAAATATACCTTATAATAACGTAGAGGTAATGCGTTCGCCCGTCGTTACGTCAACCCAGGTTCGATTCAAATGGTAACTCGTAAGTGAACGGTTTCTTCTGCATTCAGTAATCCGAGTTTTGGTTCCCTGGAAACTAGATGTCCGGATTCCGTGGGCAACTACGTCTCGGCATAGCATGACCTTGGTTGTCCTTGTGCCGTAAAACACAAATTGGAATAAAAAATGTGACATCAGCCATTAAACAAACGTGCACATACCCCAATAATATTATTTACGGAAAACATGAAATCACAACAATTAATAGAGTTGACACCCATGTTTTTTAGCTCATGCTAGAGCTTTTTTTAGCATAGGAGAAAAGAGGCATCGTCCCCGTCCTACAGTCTAATCAGTTGAGCCTTGACCGCTAGACCAACGAGGACAGGAACAACGCTCTCTTTCTCCGTATATAAGGATGTAAGATATTATTACCCTTCTCAGGGATAACACACAAAGCCACCGGGGCGAGTTTTTTGTGAGTTTTTCATTGGGTATTTTTTATTACAATTAATAAAGTTCACACCGACGTTTTTTACCTCATGCTAGAGAAAATTCATTATACTCCTTATTTATGGAGAAACAGAGCGTTGTTCCTGTTCTCGTTGGTCTGGCGATTAAAGAACTCCGGGCTCAAAGTAGAGACGCTGGTTCGACTCCAGGACGGGGACGATATCTCTTTTTCCTATACCAAAAACAGAAAAAGATCTAGTATGGGCTAAAACATTGGTGTCTAAGCATTAATTGCAATAAAATAAAACCACTCACTCGCTGGTGGCTTTGTGTGTTGACTAGGGATTTATACCCACCCAACATCCCTCCAGACTTTTTTAATACACCCCCTTAATGATATATAAACACACATCTAAACACACACAAAATCTACCCCCTTCCCAGTTTGTAAATCCTGGATAAGCCTCTGGTGTTGACCATTGTTTGGCAATTGTGTTAGCCATTCGAAGGATAATAATATTTTACAAAACATCAAATGATCACTATAGATTAGGGTTCAAAATTTACAGATTATATATTTAAACGATAATTTGAGGACCCGTGTCATAAATATACCAAAAGTGGAATCTTCATCTAAGCTAACAAGGTCTCGTTATTATCTTTTTTTTTTATTTTAATATCTCACTTTTGGAAGTCTATTTTCTAAAATTTTAAATCTCTCAAATTTTACAAAATTTTCCGACAGCAGTCTTCAGAGACAAAGACAAAAAATATATAAAATATGACATATACGCTGCCAATAACTGTCCGGACACAGTTATGAATCGCGTGATTTGAATTCTTGTATGGAGTGCATTAAACTGGTATGTACTTGAATCACTGATCGTGATCCATGATATCACGAGGGCGGATAACTACATTGACATTCTTGGTAATCAGGTACATCCTATATTGTGGCAATTCTACGGAACAGACAAATGTTATTACCAGGATGATAACACACCATACCACAAAGATGTAGTTGTTATGAGCTGGTATAAAGAGACGAGTGCCCCGGCCTTCTCAGAGTCCTGATCTCAACCCCAATCGAGCACCTTTAGGATGGAACCACGATTGGGGTCAAGGCCAACACGTCCAAATTCTTTTGCTCAACTCAGTTTGGATTTGCAAGAGGAATGGAGCCGAATTCCACCTACTGTCCCCCTCAAAGGAGTCAAAAGTTTTCCTCAACCATCAATGACGATAGTCTAATCCAGATACGGATATGTCAGATATTAACGGTAATGTTTTGTGTTTAAATGCTTATGTTTCAGGCAGGACCGGATTAAGACTTCATGGGGCCCTAGACTTATTTTTTCCGGGCCTGTTGTAGTATAAATTATGCCCGTGTAACTATAGTAGGACCCCTATATAACAAGGATATTGGGACCAATGAAAATGCCGATCGATCGCTGAATCAGTTCTGGAATTTAAATTTTGAACTTCGAAAATAAAGTCGGTACCTGTAACATATTTGCCCACAACGTACATTCAAAAAATTTTAAAATTTGCGGAAAACATCGCAAAAATTCGCACCGAATACTGCGATAAAAATACTGCCCTGATGATAATGTCCGATTGGCAACGATTTTAAATAGTGTTGAGTCTTCGCCTCGCCGGGCCCCTCAAAAAAAGCGGGCCCTGGACGTTTATCTTGTTTGTCTATGCGAAAATCCGGCCCTGGGTTCAAGTGTCTAGACAGTTATTGGTAAATAGTGTATTTTCATCTGAATATGTGACTCTCATTATGTTCATTTTATTATTATTAAACCTTTCTTTGCTTGGAAAATACATGTCTCTTACAATTTATTACTAGACTTATGGTGAATCGATTTTACTTTATCTCTTGCACATCAGACATTGCCATCAGAGATAATGTAACAATTTAAAAGGCAGCAACCCATTTAATCTTTTAAAACTTAGCCTCCAAAGTTCGGTACACAAGTAATAAGAATCGACATCGCATTTTAGACGGCGCCAACCGACTTTCAAAAACAAAAAATAAGTCGATAAACGATCTTTAACACTCTAGTCTGAAGAAAAGGAAGCAGAGCTAGAGAGAACCGACATTTCGAACTAATTTCTCATATTTTTATCACGCCTTTTATAGCTTCATATTATTGGCATACTTCAGGGCACTTGGTCTCGTAAAAAAAGTCTACGAAATTTGACAAAAGAGCCAATAACGACAAACTTTTCGAAAGATACCTTTCATGAAATTTTCTTCTTTAAATTAGTTAATCAACAGAGTTTTTTTGAAGACATTTTTTCAGCGACATCTTTTGCTATGCCACCATGGTGATTTTTTTTTATATTCACAGACAGTTTGATACACATTTCGTGGTGCAGTTTACATTTTTTGCGATTTAGTTTTGTATCAAAACTACTAAATATTTAAAAAATATATCTACGGCGTTGGAGGTCTAGTAATTGATGAATGAAGTTTCAGTGTCTATTTCAAACGGCCTTGACCGTCTGCCGTCAGGAATACATGTGAATTACATAAACACTGCAGCGTCGCACTAGGGAGTTTATTTAGTTCTATGTATACCAGACGAAGGGTGACCAATTTCGTTCGAAACGCGCATTGAAACTTCCTTCGTCAATTGTTATCACGTCTTCAAAGCATATTGGACTTAAATTTTTAATTTATTCTACGTAACGTTGCTTCGTTATATAATTAATTCAAGGGATAAAAGAGTTCAGAATGCAAATGGCTTGGAAGAAGGAATAATGAATAGTAGCTTTGAACGAGTACAACAATTTAAATATTTAAGAGCTATGATAATAGAGGATTGCAAAACTAGTGCAGAGATTAAAGCAAGAACAACAGCTTGTAGTAGGTGCTACTTTACATTCGAGAAAGCACTAAGTTCCCAGAATGTCTCACGAAATCTAAAGCTTACCATACATAAAACATTAATAAGACTCGTAGTTTTATACGAAGAAGAGACATGGACAGCTAGAGACAAAGAATTGCTGAGAATATGGGAGAGGAAATTACTCCGGAAAATATTCGGGGCAGTTAATAAAAACGGCATGTGAAGAATTAAGAAAATAGAGAAATATACCATTTATATGGAGACACTGAGCTGGTGACAGAAATAAGGAAAAGTAAGTAAGTAAGTAAGTAAGTAATACTTTATTCCTTATTATTATGTACATCAGGAGACCATACAAACGATTTGCTTGGGAAATGGAAAGAGAGCAGTAGCGATGCTAGTAACGGGGCTCTCTTTCCGGTAGAAAAAACAAGGGATTTCTCGTATTCAACAAGAAACAACAAAGATATTGATTCGCGCGTACAAATCCGCATTGTTATTAAGAGATTTACATTCGCTGGTGTATAACATTTACAGAGTTTATGAGCAGAGTCTTGACTCGAAGACGTTACAAGTGAAGGTTGAAGTCCAAAGGTGGAATCTTTGTGGGCTGCAGAGTAAGAATGTTTTTCCTTGTAGCCTGTACCGAGAGAAGAAGTAGGAGAAACAAAAATAGTAGAAAAATGTAAATGAATTTTGAGTTGACCGTTGCGGGTGCAGTTTTAAAGGACATTTATAAGGAAAGGCAGACAAAAGAAAAATGGAAAAGGAAGAGCAGGGAGAGCAGAGGAGGGGGAAGAACTGAAAACTAAAAGGAAAGAGTGGGAAGGCAGAAGTAGCAGGCAGAGCATACTTGATTTAAGTACCAAGAAGGCTTAGGTGGCTCGGACATGTAGAAAGGATGGAATAATCTAGCATGGCTAAGAAAATCATGAAAGCCAATCGAATAGGAAAAAGAAAAGTGAAACGTCTTAGGAAAAAGAAGGCTTGAAGGAGTGGGTAAAGATCTTCGCAGAATGGAAGTACGAGAACGGCAAAGAAAGGCCTTGAATAGAGGAGAATGGGTGACGATCGTTAAGCAGGCCCAGGTCCTGCAGGGACTGTAGCGCCTAAGAAATGTTATGTAATACTTAATAATTTTCAACACACACGTATAAGCTCAGCCTAGAGCTTTTTTTAGGTATAGGAGAAAAAGAGACGCCGTCCCCCGCCCTAGAGCCGATCTAGGGTCACTTCGTTGAGCACGGTCATTATCCCTGAGAAGGGTAATAATATCTTACACGTGTTACGTCGTTACATTAGTTTTATTAGAAATTCACCATGCTTCTTAATGACATTAATTCTTTATTAATTCCTTTTTGCATAAGCTTTATCGACAACTCTTTTGCGGACACCTCGAACGCACACACTCACACAATTTCATCTTCCATTCTGAAAATATTTAGCTTCTAAGTCAAAACTACTTAAATTTACTGATACAAAATACATCTATTTCTTCTTTTTTTCATGAATTTTTGTGCGTTCTCTGCTTGCGTAAATATTTGCTCATTCTTCTCTTTAAGAATTTTCTATCTGGCTCCCTTTCTTAAAATTTGTACGGTCAGGCTTTGATAAATTTTCCAGCATTTTTTTGGCTAACGCTGATAAATTTCTTGTTTGCTTTTAACCCCTCTTTTCAGTTATAACATGGGTCGTTTGACGTTCTTCAAATTTTGAAAGTTATTACATCAGCCAATCAAAGCGGCAGACTGTTTGCAGCTGTTAAATAAATTGGCTGGCTCTTGGCGGAAGTTGGCTGATTTATAACAAAAAAAAAGGATTAAAAAAAAGGCATTTAAACTGAAGCGAACATTAATTTAAATCGTTTAAAATGTACTTGAAATAACGCAATATCCGGATTTCTACAATGTGGCGAACTTATAGGAAATGTAATGTTAAGCCTTTTAAGGATAGAACGGAGAGCGTCCTCATTCCATTTCTTTAAAAATAGAATTTAAATTTCTAGATTTTTTGCTATAGATTTGATTGCTTATCAATAAAAGGGTACCTAATAATAATTGAAAGAAAGCTTTCCGTCTACGTATATGAGAAATAAAACGTGATAACTGCTAATAAAATTAACACCCGTCTATTTCAAGGTTTTCTTATTTATAGTTTGAGGTTCTTTTAAATTCAATCAGTCATTTTGAAAAGGGGTTATATTTCATTGTTTTCATATGGAGTCGACCCCTTTTCAAAATGACCGATTCAATTAAGGGTTCACTTTTAACACTGGCAGCGTTTAAATTTTTGTTAACTAATAGTATGCTTCCTTTTAATTAAAATATATATGCTCTACTTAAGCATCCATTTTACTACATTTTAGAAATACGCACATTTCCTAGCAGAGCTAAATTTTAATTTTCCTTTACCCAAAACGTATCAAGAATGCATATTCTGCAATGTATTAAAATGTCTATCTACTTTTAAAAACTTGGACTTCAAGATAGCACACACTACTGTGCATTTGCGCTCAGTTGGCGTGTGATATCGTTAGCAGACGGGTTATTCCATTGCAGTTTAGGGAAGGCCGTCTTGGAGGAACTGGTTTTTCCCACACGAAAAACCAGTTTCGGCAAGATGCCCTTCCCTAAACTGCAATGGACTAACCTGTCTGCTAACGGTTATCAGGCGTCAGGTCTGCGCGAACGCACAATACGTGTAACTTAATATTTGAAATTTTGCCCAGATGATTGGGTCTCTTTTATAAAAATTTTGAATTTCAGGAAGCGTTGTTATTTTACGTGGTTTGAAAATAATTGAATGGTGTTGAATGTCTAAAGTCACTTTTTAATGAATTAACAATGTGAGTGATTCCAAGTAGTTGAATGCATGCTTTCCCTTCAGCGAAGTTGTTGTTGGCCATCCAAAATACGATAAAATGTGTGTGTGTGGAAAAACTTGAAAGTATAGGTAGAATAAAGCATGAAATAATACAATTTCCAATGTTCCTATCTTAAGAATCTATTTTCCACGTGTTCCCTTTTGACGATGTTAAAATATTTTGCTAGAAAATTGGGATTTTCGGTAGATATCAGAAATTTTTCTCAAGATTTAAAAAGGAAGAAACAAACAAAATTTGATCGTTTGGGTGAGTCTCATGGCGCAAGGACAGCAAGAGTCATACTTCGCCGGGATCTACAGTTTTCCGGGGAATGAAGTGAATCTCTCAAGGGCTAGGGAATCAATCCCTGGACTACGGTGAGCGGATAGTCGATAAGCGTTCTTCTTTTAGCATAGTTGGGAGTTGAATCCAGGATAACCGCACGCCAGACGAAAACATAGTACACACAGCACAGTACACACTTAACACAGTATATTAACAAGACAGTATATTAATAAGACAAACTTCCTTTAACAACCCTAAGGCTCTTGCTGTTTTCAATGGCCTTCCTTACTAACTCACAATTGAATTTTCTTATATCTTCTTTCATGTTTTTGCGCAAAGTTTTGCAAAGTTCTACATACTCGATCCTGCAACTGGTATTTTGATTGTCCACCTTCATATCTCTTCGCCTTTTCATGAGCTGTTTCGTCTTCTCAGATAATTTGCTATTCTGCTTTTTACATATTACACCACCAATTTCCCCAGCAGTTTCAATTATTGTCTTAACAATGTTTTCATTTGCTTCTGAGATGTCAACTTCTTCAATAAGTCCTTCCAGTGCAGAAAAGCGATTTTTTAATTCCAACTTGAATGCCTCGGTATTTTCTTTTAATTTCTTTAAATCCACCCTCTTACATACTTGTTTCCTAATGAGCTTCTGCCTTTCTAGTTTAGTATTTAAGTGCATTTTACATCTCACCATTCGATGATCACTTCCAGTATTAAATCTGTTCAGTACGCTGCAATCTTCAATAATTGATTTCTTGTTTGCCAGTATATAGTCAATTTCGCTGGTTCCTCCATTGGGGTGTTTCCATGTCCATTTTCTTTGTAGTTTCTTCTTAAAAAATGAATTCATGATGCTAAGATTTTCAGCTTCGGCAAATTCTATGAGTTGATCGCCACGTTCATTCCTTTCCCCGTATCCGTATTTACCAACCGATGTCTCTCCTTGTTCCTGTTGTCCAATTCTTGCATTAAAATCTCCCATGATGAGCTTGATGTGTTGTTTCCCCTTGGTATGTAGCTGTTTGATTTCTTCATAGAATTCCTCAACCTCCTCGTCGGTATGGCTTGATGTTGGTGCATATGCCTGTACTATCTGAAGTTGGTATCGCTGGGTTAGTTGAACAACGAGCCTCGCTGCTCGATCTGACGTGCTTTCGACTTCAAGAAGGTAGTCTTTAATTCTTTTGTTGATTAAGAAGCCAACACCACTTGTTCTTCCAGTTTCCGTTCCTCTATAATAAAACAAATGTCCACTTTTAAGTTCCACCAACTCTTCACCTTTTCTTCTAACTTCACTGAGTCCTACAATGTCCCATTTGATCTTGTCAAGTTCTTCTTCCAATTCCTGAAGTTTTGCTTCAGAAGCAAGGGATCGTCCATTAAACGTAGCCAAGGTCAATAACAAACGGCAGCCTGGGCCATTCCAGTGATTCTTAGCACCCCCTGCTTTCATGCCACACTGACCGCTGCCTTGATCAGGAGCACTCCAGCACCTGGAGACTAGGGGCCATGGTTTCTGGTGTGTCAACATAATGGAGGAATTAGCCATAATTTCACCACGCTGGCTAGACGGGTTGGTGAATTAGCCCTCCCCTTCCGCCTTTCTATCCGTGTAGCAAATATTAATTTGCCACATAAATAGAAAGCTCAGCCTGCACCACTTGAAGGCGGGGTAGGACACTAGGTTACTGGCCTGGCCGGTTCCACACATCGTCACATACGTTCAGCGTGTGGGTCTCCTTCCAGTTAGATACCAGCAACCCTTTTGCAGGCCATATATATATATATATTTGATAATGACTTATTAAAAGTAACCGTCCAACAGTCTTCAATACTTGAAACAAGGTAAAATACCTACGTAAAGCAAAGTAGATAACGTGTTTGTAAAAGTGTAATGTGACACTGACGGCGTTTTTTTCTTAAATGCCCATAGATTAAAGAAAAACAACAAAAAAACTTTGTCAGAATGTTTTGTGTGGTGCACAGGATGATCTAAAATTTCATATAAATTTATTGTGTGTGTGAGATAGAGAGTGTGAGTGAATGAATGAAGCCATTTTGAATCACCCGCCACTAACACCTCATTTTTTAATTAATATAAAAGGTTTCTTAGCTGTTCAAAGCGTCATTGATGACGAAACTTAATCAACAAGTGTATTGCCCAGAAATAATTCGCTGAAGCATAGAGATTTAGGGATTAAAAACGTGTTTACGCCATTAACGGTTCGGTGTAAAACAGGGTGATACCAGAAAAGCACTTGTTTCAGCTGTAAGACAACGATCAGATTACAAGGTGGTAAGACCATAGGAAATTAACGAGTTTATTTGGGAACTTAAAAATAATATATTTGGTCCTTTTAAGGAACACACCAAAATTTCCTTAATAATGGCGAATTTTATCGGTAGCAAAATTAAAACAACAACGGAAAACAAACGTAAGAATATTAGAAAATTTTCTATAGAAATGTCCTTTCTATTCATAAGCACATGTCATTTTCACGTAAGTGACGTACATAAATTACCATTAATATAAGAAAGTTTTATCGTCCAATAGAAAGGTTTGAAGAGAAGTATATTTGTAATAAAATATGACTTTTTCCGCCAATGTCGTATACCATTATAATAATCTTTTATTTAAAATTTAAAAAAAAAAAATACAATGTGCCTGCAATTCATAATTTATATGAACATAAACATTTTTCGATCAGTAGTAACTTTCGTTTTGCATTCCGGTCACGATATGCATGATCTATCGGAAAACGTTTAAGCAAATGCAATAGAAAAAATGCAAAATAAAACATTTTTAAGAAAATAAGGAAATTTTGCTGCGTAGTTGTGTAATTTTTTTAATTATTCTTAAATTTAAATTATACATAAAAATATTTTAATCAGTGAATGTCACATTGGTTTATAATTTAACTGGCATGCTATTCCTCGTTCTTGATATTTTTAAACAACAAAACAATGTATTAAATATGTATGCTTAAAATCCTGCACAAAAATGGACGCTATTCCTTAATAAGACATGGTATCTTTAGTAATAAACCATTTATTTAACCCAATAATTCTTTAGAAAGTGCTCTCTTTTCTCTCTTTGAGTATTTGATACTCTCTTTAAGTCCGGATTTTCTTTCATTGAGATATAAAGGTTTTATTTGGAAAAAATGAAATTTTTTGTCTTGCATTTAGGATAATTACAGTTTACTTTTATCTAGCAAGAAAAATTTTGTGATTCTGAAAGTTTTGTGGCAATAAAAGAAGGATATGCCGTTTTATCTAATTAGATGTTCTCAATTTTGCTTATACAGGAATTATTTTTACTAGAAAAAATATATGATTGATATTTACCTTTGAACCGGTAATTTTCGAGATGGAAAATTTGGCAAAATAAGTCTTGACTTCTTTAAAATATATGTTAAGGATACCTTTTAAAAAATGCACATGATTGAATGGGGGGAAATCACAGTATTATTAAGTGTGTACATAAAATAACGAATGAGTCTTTTTTTTTATCCCCAAATATATTGATTCAGTATTTTTATAGCTGTTCGGTTATACCTATTTAGCATGTCAATACACTATTGTAAGAATATGAATCATTGCCACCATTTCGGGATTTTGGAAAGAACAAAATATAATACTCAAAAAAAAAAAAAAAAGAAATGAGATCCACAACCTCAGGAATTGAACTCCAAATCACCTAGCTACGATTCGGAAATGACACTCATAAGCTGTTCGGGCTTCCCGAAATTGGTTATCCGCATTTCTTGAAACCCCAAGGGAATTCACATCTCAGCCATTTCTCCAGTCTGACGGAGTACACTACGAAAGATTTTATGGCAACTGTTATAAGGTTGTGTTGTTAAACTTACCCTATGCATACATTTAACTTCCCTTTCACAGTATTATATAGTGGTTTGTTTAAAATGGTTAGAGACTTCCATGCTCTTTCGGAAACCCCTCATCACCCATTGCATTGTGTAAATTGCTATACTACAGTGTTATGAGAAATACGTTTTGGTCTGTACAACATAATGTCTGTGTTGGTTAGCGTAATGTGTATCTCAATATTTATTAACACAAATAAATAATGAGTAAAATGAATATTTAGATAGTCTTTTCATATAATCTAGTGGCTATCACTCTGTTGTAAAATTCAATGCCTCGATAATTATATTAATCGTTTTACAAATCAAAATCATAAATCAATTATCAACATCTTCCTCTAAACACC
The DNA here is from genome assembly GCA_006491805.2 of Dysdera silvatica. NCBI lineage: Eukaryota > Metazoa > Arthropoda > Arachnida > Araneae > Dysderidae > Dysdera > Dysdera silvatica. Next base: position 7,658,510 of record QLNU02015360.1, on the reverse strand, counting down.
TTGGTCACTCCTCAAACATTTATAACTCATCTCTTTCTCCTTCCTGAATATTAATTCTATTCTCGCTTGTCATTCTGACTCACATATAGGATTACTAAATTCATATCGCATATTTCGATGATATACACACACTCATATATATCCATATATTGGAATACGTAACCTTCAACGTTATTCTATATTTGGGTTTCGATAACCATACAAAAACAATATATAATTTCTCCAACATGCAGACTCCAGTCAATTTCATAATGTTTACAATTGTATAAATCACCTGTGCATACATCGGCAAGTAAATATATATTTATATACACCTATAAATAGTATCCTTAATTATTCGTATTTAAACTCTATTCATTATCTTAAGATGTCAGACTTTTATATTGTCATATTATAAAAATCAATAGCTTGATCATACGTGACAACTTGTTATAATTTCAAACTAAAATTCAATACTTAATTTATACTCAAATCAACTTATAATTCTATTCCAAATTCTACCTTCACGAGACTCTATCTAACTGAACGATTCGATATTAAATTGTGATTCTATATATATATAGCTAAAGAAAGAGTATGGAAGGTTATCATTACCGACGAGTCATGTGATGAGTTGGGCTTTAAGGTAGCCATTGATGTAACTAGGGATTCCCTGTGGCTCGTCACGTTGCTCCTCATGCACATTATCTAATAATTAGGCACTATGGTTTAGCAGGGTGCTGACTTAACGAAATTCGTATATTTCGTATCAGTCTTTCGGCTTTAGGTCTTAGCTCTCGTGCGCGAAACGTCGTAAAGATGTTCAAAAGGCGCCAACGCCGGGCTGCCAAGCTTTGAAATAGCTTAAAGAGAAACTCATGGAAATCTTGTAGAAAACTTAAAACTCTTAAAACTTGCTAAAATCTTGTGCGTTAATCGTTATATAGCAGACACGCTTCTTAAAGATTCCCGCTCCAAAAAGGGGTGTAAAATGGAGTTTTATTGCCATATTTCGATGACCATTGAGTTTTTGGAATGAAGGGCTAAATTTTCACCAAATCAGCATTGAGTTCAAAATTACGTCATGAGAGTTGAAATTCGGGAAGACCCTTTTTCGACCATCTGGCTGACCATTCTCTCTGGTCACGTACCGCTGTAGATCTCAGAATATTTACTGCTTAAAAACTGTTACTTTAAACTTCCACATAACAGAAAACTGGTCCAAAGGAAACCCATAAAATGACCCTTTTTCGACTTCGCATCTTTTTAGTAAAATGCGTGAATACGATTTCAGAAGACCCATCCCTGAACTTTTTCTCTCGTGTACGGATGGTATTTCTTTTAAAAACTTCAACCCCTTTGTAAGAAGATATCTTTCCTTAGACATTCGTCCTTTTAAATGTTTCTAAGTTACCCCACTTCTCTGTGTGGTCCGAGATCGTTACGTCTTATGGCTGTATGAGGAACAGTCCTTTTCGTTGACTCTAGCGAAGGTGAGCCTCCTTTTCGAAACGTGGGGTCAAAGTCTATTATGTAATGAAGCATTGGATTATGTAATGCAAAGCATTGCATTATGTAATGAAGCATTGCATGACACGACATATAGTACGTCGTACGTCATCACTGCCAGTAGTTGCATTGCTGTACTCACTACACCCAGCACGTCCGTTTTCATTCAGCGAGTATCCGGATATAACGAGGGCAGTATGGATTTTGTCTGATATAACAGTTAAGTGCAATACAACTTTACCGCTTTTAACGAATAAGTCTTTTTTTGGACCCCGGATTTAACGAGCAATTTAAAAAATAAAATAAGCAATCAAACTTTTTGTAAAAATTCCGTCTTTATATGCGGTTGGTCGTTAAAATTGGCGATCATTATAACATGCTTGCATCGCATTTTCATGGATTTGGAAGAGGAAATTTCCCTAAACACCCCCACATGGATCAGCCACTGCCAAATGCCTATTCACCTTCTAATTAGTATTATTTGAATCATTTTTGTTTTCCATTTATTATTAAAACGCAAAAAATAAGTAACACATGCATGTGCTACATCGTTGAATACATTCAATAACAAATGCCCCCCCCCCCCATCCAAGTCATTGCCCCTCCCTGAAATACTGTCTTGGTTCTTGTATCATCGACCCCGGGTTAAGAACCACTAATCTTTAGAGTAAAATCCAAACAAATTCCACTATAATTCCACTATGTTTTTTTGTAGTCATTCCCAGCCACTAGAAACAAAACAAAACAAAAAAACAAACAGCAAAAATACAAATTCGACCAAACAAGATGAAGATAACCGTCTAGACATAGGAGCGAAAGAAATCAGGGAAGAAACGAAAGAAAGCGAGGAAGAACGAAAGAAATATTTGGATGTCTTTGACAATAAATATATTTCTGGGGACAACAAATTTCATTTGGGGGGCGCTATCTTGACTCCACTCGCTTTACACTCATTCGAAGCCGTGGTATCTGCTCTAATAGCCCACGGGGACCATTCCAAATTGAAATCGCGGAAGTTTAGTCCTTTTCCACAATTACAATAGTTTCTCTAGTAAAAACAATGCAATTTGTGCCTGTTCCCGGAAGCCAAGTTTTGGATTACATACCATTTAATGTCTGTCAAATTTTTTATCTACTATAATATGGAAATAAGCCCCGAATTGTTTAATTAAATTCAGTTAAATTAAATGAATTTGAACATGAATAAATTAGATTTAAATTAAACTGAGTTGTGTTCAAACTGAATAGAGCTAAAATCAAAATAAAATTGACTTCCATTTTTTATTATAAATCATGTTTAAATTAAACATGAATTAAATGTGCAATTCTTTTACTTAAATTTAAATGAAAGGAAAATTAAACTAAAATTAGATTTGAGATTCGATTTTAAATTTTGACAAATATTTAATTGGCATGAATATATATTTTTAAATTTAGTTATATTTCATTACTAGATATAAATATTAATTAAGATAATTCTAATTAAAAAAGTAATTAAAATACGCCAGCTCGTATTTTTAATTGATTTTACTCTACGTTCATAAAAATAAATAATTGCCTTTATTAATTGCCTTTCATTGTATCCACTGCAAAATTAGCAAATGCAAAATTAATGATGCAAGAACATTTTGATCTTAAGATAATAACATCCCTGCGAAGCGGATTCTCTTGTTAAATGTCAAAAATGAAATTATTTTCCAACGCTTATTAATTTTGATTGTCTAATTCGGTAGCGGGTTTACGTATAGGTCATGTAGGTCCGGGCCTACGGTCCTGTGGGCTCCCACAATACAGATGCTGCTTGTTCACTTCGCAGGCTTCCTTAATTGTTGCCACTTAGGATAGAAAGAAAGACAATCTTCATATGTTCAATTTCTAAAAGTGACAAAACGCTAAATCATTTTCTTTTATTTCAGGTTTTCCAAATATATATAATTTTATTTTTCGTTTCTGGCAACATATACTGTAAGTTTATAATTTCATTTTTTGTATTTGGCAACGGTGTGTAACTGCGTTTCGAATTCTAAAATAATAATCAGTCTCCCGCTTACCGTCGAAGTGTGCACACGTAATTCTAGGAGGCGCCGCCAAAAAAGTGTACTAAATTTACCTAACATTATATTTCAATTGATTTATTTTCTGGCATGTATTAATGATTATTCTAAACATTTAAAGTATTAGTAAATATTATTGCAACTGAATGGAACTGCCGGATTCTTTTAATATTGTATCTGCAGTCCTACGATTTTTTGGCCATGCAGAGTTCCGGTGTTTAGGTGTTCTTAGAACTCTGTTTATTCATAATGGTCCTATGAATTTCCGCCATTGATAAATCTAACTATTAAGATAAAGAGCCTTAAAGTAAAACGCGGGATTTATTAACTAAATCTTGCAAGGGAGACATTTTTCAGGGGTACATTCTATCGTTCCAGCTTAGCTCCCCCCCACAAAAAAAACCCCATTAATCCGGCACTGATCCAATCATTCATGACTGACCGTTAAACAATGGCTGATATATGTGAGTCGCCTGGAGCAACGATGTATTAAATCATTTGACAACCGACTCACTTGAATGACTCTTTTCGTTTGTGATTGATGGGTCAAAATGGTTCATTCATTCAATCGTTCATGAATGGTTTAGCACACCTGCAGCATTACGTTAGGCGAGTGGCAGCACCTCTTCATACGTTTCCATTCAGCCAAGCTTACCTGGAAAAAAAATGTTTCGAGCAGAGGGTGTTGGGGACCATCAGATAAGTTAGGTACTGTATTTTATTTATAATAATTACGATTCTTGGGAACTAATCTACGATTATGCTTAAAATGGCATGTATTATACATCAATGCTCCGACATTTTATGCACATGTTGTGCACACGGGCGTACGCAGGGGATGTTGATGGGGGTTGTAACCCCCCTTGCAATGAAATTTTGTATATTTAACATAGGAATACATAAACTGGTATAACCCCATTGAGCCCTATAACCATAGGCGTTACCGGGGCACAACGCCCCGTCGCAATGAAGTTTTGTATATTTAATACAGGGATAAACATACGAGTTGTAGTCCCCGTAACCCTCCCATTGCTTCTATCCCCCCTTTATGAACTTTCTGCCTATGCCTATAACCACCCCCGCTTATGAACTTTCTGCGTACGCCTATGGTTGTGCATCATGAAGCTTTACTTGAATGAGCATGAAAGTGCAGGTATAAACTTGAATTCCACGAGTCTTTATATCAATATTATCATGAGAATTTTACTAATACGTTAACTTTGCTTATTTTTGCGTAGTAATCATTGAATAAAAATTAATAATGATATTAATAAATAAATTAAATAATATCCATAATTCGATCTGTTATGAAAAAAATGTGGAATGCTTAGAAAGGCGGCCGCAATATGGGGGTGGTCAGAATGAGACAGGACTCACTCCACCCAAAACTAACAAATTTAGCATACTGTTACAAATCCTATTCATATTTTACTCAATTTGGGGACCTCCCCCCACTAAACGTTATGAAGCTCTATCCTAAGGGATTTAGAGAAGAGGGAGAAAACCTTGTGGATGGCATCACTGTCGCTTGTATGTATGCTAGCTATATATATATATGATGCGTCAGTGATTACATTCCTGGAAGGGAATAAACGACTGTTCGACATCACCTTTGAACTGAAAAATCGTCAATTCTAAAATGGGAGAAAAAAGTTAAGAAATGATCTCCTCTCGTCATTTCATCTTCACATTATCCATTTCTGGCACTGAAAACGGACAGTTTTCTCTTTTATCCTGTTTATGTCATCGGGTTTTAAGGATCTGATACCATGACG
>QLNU02015360.1:7635642-7645911 GCA_006491805.2 Dysdera silvatica | reverse complement strand
TCATATCACATATTTCGACACACACACACATATATATATATCCATATATTGGAATACGTAACCTTCAATGTTATTCTGTATTTGGATTTCGATAACCATAAAAAAATATATAATTTCTCCAACATGCAGTCTCCAGTCAATTTCATAATGATTACGATTGTATTAATAACCTGTGCATATATCGGCAAGTAAATATATATTTACGAGGGCGAATCAGAAAGTCTTTGCCCCTATTTTTTATTAGCCAAAATAAGGTACATACAGGTAATTACAAATATACGTACTATTCTACGTACCTTACACTATTTTTCCACATAGTCCCCACACTGGTTCAGACATTTGTCCCATCGCAGCACTAAATTTGAGATGCCCCTGTGGTAGAATTCGTTCGGCTGACTGTGGAACCACGCAACGCAGGCCAGAAAATGGATTGCAATAAAATTCTTTTTGTCATATTAAATTCTGCACGAGGCAGTTTAGCAATTATTCTTGTGGTTGAAAAGTTTTTAATTTGAGATTTTGGGAATAAAGAAAATTTCACCTCTTATACAAGTTCTTCGGAAAATATACGGAATTAATCATGAAACCGGGTAGTAAAAAATTGTGGGAAGCTTTCTAAATAATGATTTAGAGCTCATGGCATACAGGAAGAAAAGAACTAGGTGACTCGAACAGAAGCGTAGCAATTCAAAAATTATAGGGTGTAGGGGGTAGGAGCTCAAAGAGATTTAAAAATGTCAAATGATTCTGCGTTAAGAACAATGTATTTTGTTATCCAACGGGGCTTCGAGCCCATGAATCTCTCCCTTTCTTACGTCTCTAGTCTCAAACATGTAAAAAGAATAAAAAAAAAGCTAAAATAGTTAAGGTTTGGAGAATTACGAAAACCAACCGAGAAGAAAGATGAAAAGTGGGACACACCAACAAAAGGTGACCGGATGGAGCAGAGGAAGACTTCGGAGAATTGGGAATACAAGAGTGGCTAAGGAAAGCATGAGATAGAAGAGCATGTTTAACGATTGCTAAGGAGACCCAAGCCCTTCAAAGGCTGTAGCTCTAGAAGAAGAATCTGGTATCATGAGTTTTAATAATTTTAATAGAAGAAAGCCAAAAGTTATACTTTTCATTGCTTTTCTCGGGATTAAAATTAAAAAGAGAGATAAGAAAAGTACAGATATTGTTATTAATGGTTGAGTAAGGTAACTATTGTGCGTTCGCGCAGACCTGGCGCCTGATACCGTTAGCAGACGGGTTAGTCCATTGCAGTTTAGGGAAGGGCGTCTTGCCGAAAAGGGTTTTCCGCGAGGGAAAAACCACTTCCTCCAAGACGGCCTTCCCTAAACTGCAATGGACTAACCCGTCTGCTAACGGTATTACACACCAACTGAGCGCGAATGCACAGTATGATTTTAAGGAATATTAAAATAATGTTATAATTCTGACTAAAGTTTTACGCCTGGCAGGAATACGAAAGGGTGTCACGGCGATTTTCACAGCCCGGCATTAGCAATTATTTTCGTGTTGAAATGTTTCCACACCTGCACGCGTAAAGGGATGTACTTAAGCCTTAATGCAAAGAAGAGAGTTTTTTTTTTACCTAAGCCTGCTCTTAAACGGGTTTTCCCTTTCATTCGGTGTGTCCATTGATTTTATAGAAACAAGTGCCCTTTTTTAGGATCCAAATTCAAAATAAAAAAAAAATCCCATGTCGGGAATCGAACTTTTGACCCTATATAGTGACCCAGTAACGTCACTCGCCCCTCTGCCAAAAGGTCCAGAGTTCCGCTTCACACAGAAGCCATTGTCACTGTGTTTTCAAATTCCATCCATTTGACAAGCCAAAAATTGAAAAAAAAAAAAAACCCACCCGAAAAATACACTTATTTCTTCTCCTAACGCATGTTTTTGCATAATTTTAAGGCGAATATATTATTTTCAAATCAGTTTTTAAAAGTTGCGCAAAATCGCATTTTTAAACAGACTCTTCCCTTTAATTATTTTTTTATCTTACTTTAATGTAACTAGAATTTTCTACTCCTGCTTTTAAGTGTTTTTCACGTGTAGCTTCATTTCAAAGAAACAAACTTCCTTTTTTGAGCTCTATATTAAAAAAAAAGCATTCCCATCCCTGGAATCGTACTTGTGTCCCTGAGTAATAATCCTGTGATGGCACTCACCTCTCTGCCAAGAAGTTCCAGCTTCTCGTCACCTTCACACATAAGCCATTGTCACTACTTTTTCAAATTATGGTCCTTTAACAAGCTGTAAATTGCATAAAATAGAACACATTTTTCTATACATCATGAATAGTTTTACACATTTTTGAAACGGACATGTCTTTTTTAAATAATGTTTAAATTCACATAAAATTACATTTTGAACATAGTTTTCGCCCTAACTTTTTTTTTTATCCTACGTTAAGGCAAATAGAATTTTTTCCACTACGCCTGCCCCTGATTTTCCCTCTCAGTCAGTGTGCCGCTTCATTTCATAGAAATAAACTTCCTTCTTAGGTTCAATTAGAAAAAAAAAAGGAATTCCCATGCTGTGAATTGCACTTGCAACTATATGTAATGACCCGGTGACGACACTCGCTTCTCAGCCAAGAAATCCCGCTTTCGAATCCCCAGAAACATTTTTAACCATTTTTTAAAATTTCATCTGTTTGACTAGATGTAAGCTGAACAAAATTTGAAGCATTTCTTCTGCTCCTAATGCATACTTTTTCACATTTTTAAGATATGTACATAATTTCAAATCAATTTTTAAATGTCAGTAAAACTGTATTTTTAAGCGTACTTTCTTCTCTAATTTTTTATCTTACGCTAATGCAAAAGTTTCTTTTTTTGCCTACTCCTGCGCTTAAGTGTTTTTCCCTTCGCTTTCCTTCCGTTTGTCGCTTTATTTCATAGAACCAACTTTCTTCTTTTTTAGGCCAAAATAAAAAAAAAGGCATTTCCATGCCATGAATTGTACTTGCGTCCCTGCGTAGTGATCCGGTGAAACAGCGCCGAATTTATGTAGGTACAAGCCTAGGTCCCCGTGATTTTTGGGGCAGTACTCAAGGACCTTGGTATGATTAATATTTAAGAGCTATTTTAATTTTGTTTACTTCTGAATGTCCGAATTTCATTATTGATAAACCTGAATGTTATTGACAATGGACTTCAAAGAAAAACTCATGACTTATTGGCTAAATATCGCGGAGGACACATTTTTAGGGGCCCATGGGATCCTTAATTCGGCACTGAATACTCCACACAGGGCTGTTCTTACGGTGTTAGCGGCCCTGGGCGAAACAGATTTTAGCGGTCCTCAAAAATGTTTTAACATAACACAGCGATAAAATGACCGACCAGGGTTTAGCATTACAAAATAAAGTTCTTCACTGGTTTGAACTCTGAATGTAAAGATAAAGAGAATATAATGAAATTAAATTAAAAATAGGAGATAAAAATCAATTAAAATATGAATTATTATAATTTATTATTACTGTAATTGTTATAATTATAAAAAATTAATATAAAATCTAACTGAATGTGTGTAAATATAGCCACTTTTATTGTACTATTTTATCTTACAACGTACTTTCTCTAGATTTTCTTAAAACGAAATTATCTATCAAATGTCAGAAACCAAGAGTGTGTACTAGTGATACGCGATTGCGAGATGTTTTAGTAGAGTGTCTCGAGTACTTGAACATCTCGAAACCTCTCGATTGTTTTTAAACCTGACTTGATGTATCGCGTAACTGTGTGTGGTGGAATCAATCTCGTCAAGCTCATTGGGGGGAAAAATCCAAGCTATAAGCTTTTTAAATGAGGGTCGCAGCGTTTTAATGAAGACACAATAACAATTATGAAAACGTTGTTTCTTACGTAAACTTAAATGCATCGATTCGCCGTCGCTTCAGATTATCTATGTTAGTTTGACGTTATGGTTCATTCCAGCTGAATTGGCTGCTGGCTGACTTGCTTCGCTTCGATTCTCTCTTTCGTTCCGGCCCAACTAGCTAACGAGAATTCTCCGCTCCTTCTATTGGGTGGAAGCTATGGATTTCTAGATGACTCGCGATTCTATTATTTTGCTTGTTAACGATGACTCGATCCTTTCCATCGTAAAAATATCTCATCGCGCTTTTGCTAGTATGCAACTACCTCATAAAATTAATAGTTAATCGGTCTTACAGTAAGTCTTCATGTTCAACAAGATCAGATTATACATGCATAAAAAGTTTATAAGCCAGCGTTTGTTTTGAATGACAAAAACAAAATTTTAATTGCATCTTTATCAACCATGCTTTTGAATATAAACACTCTCTTGTGCTATATTTACGGTGCATTTTTTATAATGGCAAAGACAATTTAAATATTTTTATAAATAACTTTGAGAATAAACACAACTTAAAATTCCAGCGGGTCTGTTTTTATGTCACTCAACGCGATGTCGTATACCATAATTTACATAATTTTCTACGATTCTCACATGAAATCGGCATAGGGGGTATTAATCAGATAATGTTTAGTAACATACGTACCGGTGGCGTAGCGGGACTTCAAAAGTGGGCCCCCTTAGAGTGTTCATCATCCCCCCCACCCCACTTCTAATAAAATGTCACAATTCACATACGTATCATTATGATGACGATTATAATCATGTTATACGTATGTATGAATTGTGACTTATTTATTCGAAGAAAGGATACACTCGGAGGGGTTTCACTTTTGAAGTCATGCTACTCCCCTGATACGTATAATAAATTAAAAAATTAAGTTCTTGTGTATTTACAACAACAAGTGAAAAATAAAAAATAAAAACGTAAATATAAAATAAGTGCAGGTCGTTTGGTTGGTTGATTGCAAGGTCATTTGGATTTCATTAAATCGGGGGTTCTATTCTATAGGCTTCCTAAAACCTATATAACGTTTCCATAAATAAATACTATAACGTTTTTGCCTGAATGTTAGAAAATGCGGATAGATCTAACTATCTATCCACCAAATTGACAACGATGCCATGTGCGTGACGGAAGTGTGCAGCAATGATTCAGCTATGTTCACGCGCATGCGCAGTGTAGTTGGGAGGTGGGGGGATGACTCGCGATTGTAATGCAACATCTCGATTGTTAAGTTCAAGGACGAATGAATTGTTGACTCGATTGTAAATTTGAGTCGATTGCGATTCTTTCGATTGTAAAAACATTTCGTAATCGCCCGTCACTAGTCTGTACTGTGACCATTTGGCCACCACAATAAACACGACAATGTACATAGGTTGCTGATGCTAACGCATTTAACTAATAACACGTGTAATTATTTTGATCACTATTTAGAAGCTGCACGAGCATTATGGGAATTATAACGTTACACGCAAATGGTCAATTGACCAAATACTCTGTCGAAAGTATATGGGGCCGCTAAAAACTGATTTCTTGGTACTTTGAGTACACTTCTTTTGGCGGCCCTGGGCGTCCGCCCTGTTCGCCCCCGCACTAAGCATGGCCCTGACTCTACAGTTTTTCTCTACTTCATGCATTAATGCTCATCTTTACTAAGTATTAAAAAGTTTTACCACATAATGTTAAATTCAGATTCAAATATTGGCGTCGACGGCATAATTTTTTTTTTTGGGGGGCAATATGCCAGTAGAAGGCATTTTGTTTGAAATTGAAAGGAGATATGGAACCCTAACACCAACATTGGGGGAACGGGTCCCCTTGTCCCCCCCGCTAGATGCGTCCGTGGATTCAAGTAAGACAAACTAAAGAATTTGTATACATTTAACTAAAAGACTTGTAGAAAAATATATATTAAACACGGAGTTTGTTTCTAAAAGCAATATATACGATTAGCTATTAATTTCATACGTAGAGAGATGTTTTCGAAATACCTTTATTTATAATAAATGGTCATGTACTTAAAATGTTAAACAATATTTAACTGGGACATTAATACTGGCGTACACGGTAATCTACACGATTTCGTTTACGTTTGTCGGTGTGATGACAACTTTAGAGTTCGTTTGGACGCAAAATCAACATAGCCAAAATATATATTACCGTAATAGTAAGAAAGGCAGAAATTGACACACAGGCAATAAACGAACTATTAATTAATAAACCATAGTTAAATAACCATTAACACAGAACAAATACAGCGGATTAAATATGTGACGTGGTGTAAAAATCGATATTGTGATAATATTCGAACTTTGGTTGTATTTGTAAGTTTTACGGCCCAGGCACAGCAAAAGTAATAGAGAGCCGGGAATTTTCCAAGAAATCAGTACTTCTTTAAACATAGGGAACTGACTTTCGGACTACAGTGGGTAATTACTGTCCGTTCGCGTAGACTTGGCGTCCGATCCCGTTAACAGACGGGTTGTTTCATTGCAGTAGAGGGTAAAACGTCTTCCAGAGCTCGTATTTCGGGCGGGAAAAACGAATTTTAGAAGACGCTCTCCCCTCTACTGCAATGAAACAATGCATCTGCTAACGGGGTCGGACTCCAAGTCTGCGCGAACGGACAGTGGTCGATAAGCGTCTAATTATTTTTCTTTTGATACTGTTGGGCCTCGAACGAACCCCGGATAACGGTACGCGAGGCGTGTGTGTGTGTGAATGCCTTTTATCATTACATTATCACAAATACTAATAATCTTGATATTTATAATTGATACGTGAATTTTGATATTTCAATCCAATGTTTTCTTTTGTGAATATTGTGATTCTCGTTTTTTAGTATGTAATGCGTTACGTTAAATAGTTGCAATTCAAAATCAGCTATCGAAGGAGTTGTACTTGCAAATATGTCGGTATATCAAATTTCCTTCATTTCTCAGATTATAAGAGGCCAGAAGATAGAGGAGTGGCACTTGAGACGGTCATAAAACTTCTTCTTAGAAACGGAAAGGATAGGAGAACAGGCCGAAAGGTCGAGCAGACGAAATAGAGAGGAACAGAATTAATTCCGATCTCTTCTTCTCATTTTCGATACGGAAACCTTATTTCCTCTTGTCGAATGGTCATTGACGCAAAACTGATGCAGTGCTATAAACAACGTGTTTACCAGCGATTTCTATAAATATTGCTTTAACGCCGTATCCCCCCTTGAAGCTTTAGGAAATCAGCTATCTTTCAAAAACCCGAACCTTTTCAGCGCGGGCCACCGTCAACAAGGGCCTATTCCAATTCTTGAGTGGCAACCAGATTCCTATATTTTCGACAGCACTGAAGGTTTGGTGATTAGAAGTATCAAACATTAATATAAATTTAGTGTATGACTTGTGGCTTGTTCATATTATTGAATATACAAGTTATACCCAAACCCCATTATACCATGTAAATAAATTATAAACCCACCTGTAAAATACAAATAAATTACGGTTGCAATAAGCGTTTGATATAAATTTATGCAAATAATGTACCAATTACAACTTTTGAAAATGGTGAACAATTTTGTTCGTGAAAAAAATAATCATTTACAACCTGTAAAGAAACATAAATTCAATGTGGAAAATTTCAGGAAATCAGAAATTAATAGCGAGTTAATCCTCTTCGCTTTTCAGTAATATGTATCATTCTGTCAGGCATTGTTTGAAGTAGTTTTCTTAAAACACCTAAGTCTATGTTGTCCCATGCATTCGAAATTGCTGTTTAGAGATTATTCACATGATGATTTTCCTTGTTGCGCCAATATGCAGCCTTTGCCATAAAACCCCACACATTTTCAACTGGATTCAGGTCTGGAGAACGCGAGGGCCATGGAATGACATCAACCTTTTCTCATTCAAACCACTCCTTGGTGGATATTGATGCATGTATACTGGAATTATCCTGTTGGTACTTCCAATTCGGACCGCATAAAAGAGGCCCAGATGGGATTAAGAGATCATACATTAATTCCTGATATATTTGGAGTTCATAGTGCCCCGAAGGAATACGATGTCTGCTTTTCCTCCTGCTTCGAATGCTTCCCGCACCATCACTTCGCCGCCTTCTTGCTGTCTACTCAGCCTTATCTTTGACTGAGCATGAATTCATCGCGATCATGCCAATTGACGAATATCCATCAGGGCCATCCAGAGAGAAACGTTTTTCATTAGAAAACACTACTTCATCCCACTCATGACGCTATTTCACAGTTTTTTACAGCAATCGAGCCGATTTAACTTATGACTAGTAGTAAGTTTCGGTTTGCTTTTATTTTCCTGAACTTTACGTTCAAATTTACATTTAAACTTTTTCACACAGTTTGGTAGGATACAGGTGTTGACAATACAAGTGCAATTTTACGAGTAGACACCTGTGGCAAGAGCTTGAACGTGCCTGTGGTTCCGGGGTAACAGTTTTGGTGGTCTACCTGATCTTTTTTGGGTTCCACAATTATCACCTTTTTCGATGACAGTTTGGACAGCAGTTTGTGAACCTCCTATTTTACTCTTGTTGACTGTCCCTTGCCATGCAGCAAACATGTTTTTCTAACGTCCTTTTCATTTAGTTCTTTTCCTCAATGCATACTCACAAAACGCAATTTTCATCACAACATTGGATCCATATGATAGCCTACATGTATCATATGATGTGTATAAAACTACACATGTGCAAATTAGTTAACAGGCTCGCAGTTCGTGAATTTGCATGTTGAGTTTATATTTTCTTTACAGGTTGTAAATGATTATCTTTTCTTGCGAAAAATTTTTTTTTCGCCATTTTCAAAAGTTGTAATCATTATATGTATGTAATCACCATTGGTATATTATTTGCATGAATTTATATCAAATGCTTGTTACAATCGTAAGTTATCTGTGCTTTATGGGTGAGTTTATAATTTATTAGCACAGTGTATCAAAACGTCAGATAACTACTCTGCTAACTAAGAAATCAGTCAGAAAAAATACGTCGGCTCACTTAAAAGTTTGTGTGTTTTACGGTGCAAGGACGGTAAAGGTCACGTTGCCCCGGAACCTATAGTGAGCTCGCTTAAAAGGGCAGTATAAAATCGGAGATGATGCAACGAGGACCTGATCCTCATCAATTAACACATTATAAGTCCGTCGGAAGGTTTAATTTCCATTAAGAATAATTGCTGAATCATTTATCTTTTAACTTCATTATATTAAAACTCAAACTTGCTTCGTAAGGCAATCTTCCATGGAATTCGTAGTTAACGTGAGTTTCAAACTGTTCAAACCTTGTGGTTTCAAATAAATTTGATATGCGTTGAAAAAACATCTTTTTGTGAAATCAATTTTTAAGTTTAAGGATGGTTCTAGTAAAGGGGTGAGGTAGACATCCCATTGTCTTGGGTTCGAATCATGAATGGCACAATTTTTATTTATTTTACTCCGTCTTTATGGCGGTATAGCTGAACATATGTATCAAATCTTGAATCCATCCTAATTGCTTGTAGGTACACTGCATCAAATATTCCATTACGCTGCTAGTTCAACTTTGGATAACTGCAAAACATTCTAAAACAACAAATCTCTAAACGACGTATATTTTACTATAGGATACAAATAAATTTAAATGCGTTAGACATATTTTCCTCGGCCTTTCGATTTCCTCATAAAGTTGAACGCTAGGTACGACAAAATTTTGAATTTTGAAGCCAACTGAACAGAAAATATCTGAATATTATTATTGACATTCAAAATTGACTTTCCTAACCTTAACACGTTTATGCTGACAAGAGTAATTCAATTTAAGCAGTTTACGAAAGGGTGAATAAATCTTAGAGCATTAGAGAGCCTTCACTGAATATTTTTACCTCAATATTTTGTATTTTCCTTTAATCTGAAAAATCTATACTCTCAACGGTAGAATAAATGAGGGTCCAATACATAGCTCCGCTTAATTTTTCTTTTCAATTTTGCAGTTTTAAATTACTTTGTATCTATTTTTGCCCCTCTACGGTTTTCGAACTTTTTTCTATGGTTATCTGTTACCAATAATATGGCATTTGCTAGGAACGCAACATTCTCAGGAAATATTAAATAATTTTTACTATCTTTAAAACTATCATCCCCTAGATTCAGAGGAAATATGAGCACTGTTGCATTTTGAGGGCATCACATGATGCTTGGAGGTGGAGAAAGGAATTCGTCGAAGAGCCAGTATCGACTGAACTAGGTACCATCTCGCTATCGACCCAGTTTCCCAGAAGATACTATAACATAAGATTAAATCCAGGATCAATATGATATGTCCCCTCTCAACAAATCTCTCCAACTTCGCTATTTATTATATAAATGTAGTCTTCCTCCCCT
>QLNU02015360.1:7602404-7628838 GCA_006491805.2 Dysdera silvatica | reverse complement strand
GTTTGCTTATAACGGCAAATATAATCAAATGCGTATAGTATCCCGTAGTTTAATGTAACAGAATAAAATTTCGACCTATACTATTTTCTGGAATATATGTTGTCTAATATATTTCTTATGTAATTGTCATTTATTTGTATTTTAAAACTTATAATAAAAAAGAAGGGTTAGTTCTAATTTTACGTAAGATAATATTGGTGAAATTGCGAATAAATATACAATTATATTATATATATATAATTTTTTTCATCATATGTATAGTTGAAATTCCATTGAAAAAACTTAATAACAAAGTTTATCCTAGGGTTCAAATATTCTGGGTTATAAATTAAAAAAAATTAAAACTACCTGTATTAAGAAGTTTATTTCAATATCGCTGCAGTAAGATAGCACGTAATATTACATAAATCCATACGTCACGTTTCTCCTTTGATGGAGGAATTTGATTCAAAGAAGAAAAATTATGATTAAAACGGCTTTTTTTTCTTTCGGCCTCATTTTCATTGAGATACAACACATGCATTACTACTCGCATACACCCCATGCACAGAATTGCTATACCTAATTTTACGAATCAAATTTCCTGAAGTCAGCTGACGCTATGATAAGTAAGGCTGAGATAAGTATTGCTAGTAAAAACATTTCTAAAGTGGGGACGGGCCCTTGCTACCATCCCCTGGCTACAGCCCTTCTTAACAACAAACTGGCTTCCACTGGTGTACTGTCCTCCCCACTCCGATATTTTTATGCCGTCGGCACCCATGTTCAGTTATTATATGGCAGAAAATTTAACAAGGTTTCATTTTCAAAATAGTTTAAGGAAGTTTGCGAACAGACTCCAGCTCACCATTGTAACGTAATAAAACGCACATATGTAACAACAATAGATAGTGCGAATTTTTTGACTTGGTAGTAAAATATCAAAAATAGATCAAGACCACATAAACAAGGATCATTGATTGCAAATATGGATCTGATTCTGCGAATCTTTAAAAGATTTTCTGGCCTCTTCATGATCCCCAATTATTGAAGAATCAACAAGAAATGTGATTTGAGCCCCATGTGAATCCTGAAGCATGCCCAATTTTCGGTGAAGTAATTAAATCGCAGAAAACATGTCAAAATTATTTAAAGTTTGTCTAATTTTGCATGTGGTTTTCGATTGTTTACGATGAGAAAATGACGACTGGAATATTTCTCATCTATAATTAATGGACAAAAATAGTTCTACGAATGATTGAATCTTAAATTACCACATACAGAGTTTTGTAAGCTATCACGTCGTTTACAATTGTTTCAACAGGGAAAGGCCCTGTCTTCTTCAAAACTTACATCCAGGCTAGACGCCATGCTTTCTGACCAAGGCAGGGAGTTACCCTGTTGAAATAATTGTAAATAAAATCCTGCTTACAAAAGAGCTTTTGTATTAAGTTACGATTTAATATTTCATCGCGAGGTGTAACGCTCAGTAATTCATTTATAGTTCCACGACTGTTATTAGATTATTGCTGTTTTTCAACTCTATATAGCTTACATTGGTTTTTCCACAATAGATATATTGTAATATATATTAAATGTGCCTTGTTATCTAATATTTTTAAGTAAACATCTTCCCGCTGTTCAGCTTGGCACTTATTTAAATTTAATGGCAGATTTAAATTACGAATTCACTTTATTTATAGTTAAGTACTTATATAGTTTTTTAGTTAAATAGATAGTTTCATAAGTTATAGCATGAAGAAAAGTTATAAAATATAGCATATTGTAGTACAAAAACGGTATATAAATGTATGTCAAACTTTAAGGATATATTTTCTTAATATAATTCATTTCATTGCCTATTAAAACAGTCTGTTATGAAATAAAAATATCACACTATTTTATCAGTCGTAATAGTTCACATCGTGGCGTAATTTCCCTACTTACTGATGTTTTCTATTAGTTTCTATTCTAATACATATGGTAAGTTTGCAAAAAAGGTTTTTTTAGAACAAATGTTGTTTTTCCAAATATATTGTAAGAATTGGTTCTGCCTGTTTCTTTTTTGAGTAGCGTGAATAAGAAATTAGGATGTTCATAATTCACATTTAATTCTTTTTTTGCATTTTTTTAATTTTAAAAACGCTTATATATTTACAATGTTAAATGTGGATAATTGAAGTCTTTGAATCCGTTCAAGTTCCCAGGAACCCCTACAAACTGTATCGGCACAAATTTAATAGCGCACTATTATTGCGAATATTTTCCCCTTAGAATCAGTAACTGGACGACGCAACTTCTATGGCATCTCTGTAAATGAGATTGTTCATTAGCAAAGAGTCCGCGACCTCTTCTCAACTTCAAAGGATTTGAATGAGCTCGGTGGACTGGTGTCAGCTCTGGACTACCCGTTCCTCTCCGGAGGTCGATTAGCAAAGGCGGTTTAATACCACCACCACCCGGTTAATGAAAATAAAGCAGACCGACTTCCGGCGCGACGAAATCAAAGAGAAGCAGCGCAGAGCCACGGTCTAATTTGATGCGCGGTGAAAGCACAGGACAAGAACGAACTACGCATGCGCATTGGATGTTGCGCGGAGATCCACGGGAGTTCCTCCCCATCCTCCTCTAGCAAATGCTCCTTCTCCCGATCCTCTCGCGACCTCCGTGCGTTTGCGTGTCCGACAATCAGAGGATCCTGACCCCGCATCCTTGCCGCAGTGCCTGACTCTCTCCCGAAAGTCGACGCTCCCTCTTGGTTTGCCGTACTATGGCCCTGGTCTCTGTGCTACAGAGGGACCGGGCCGGGGGTCGTGAACCCGAAGAGTGACCGACCCGGCCTTGCCCGAAATCTGGAGACGATGCGAGATCGGAAACCCGTGAAGGTATAGGGATGGAGTTGAGCGGTGCTGTTGGAATCTGCTGCTTTTTGCTATCTTTCCTGATTCTTCTACTGCCGTACGGACACACATTACCTAACATAATCCGAGTCGGTAAGTAACTGGAATTAATGTATAACATGCCTCTTGTTGGTGATCTCTAATTGTGATGGCTATTCTGTACAGTTAATAAGGGCATTTGGAGGCTTTATAAATATAAAACTAATGATAGTATATAAGAGCTTTATAATTAGCATGGCGTGCGCTAACTGCAATAATAATTTTTGAAAGTTGGTTTCACAAAACGCACATGAGTTCACTGTTGTTTTGCGTCCCTACCCGTATATCTTTCGTGCTCCAGGAAAGGTGGACCCTAGCAATAAGGCTCTAGATTTCAAACGGTGCCCGAATATCTTCTAGACAAGTACGGAACACAGTACGTAACCAGATTCAAATTTAGGTAACCAAATTCAAATTTATATTCCCTGTCGAATGAGTTTATGGTTTAAGAAATTCGGTTGCTTTACGCTATTTTAAATTTTGTTCCGTAGATTTTTTTTTAAAGGTTATTTTTACGTAAAACATGTTTTATGTTATTCATAATAATTTCGTGTATGATTTATCCTAAATGTTTCAAAATTTAAGCAGACATGCGAAGGCGAATACGATTGTATAATTCCATATGTAGCTCTGCCCGTATAAAAACAAACATTCCCTAAGTTAAAAATTATTTTTTTGAAATGATCATATTTTCTTGGCAAAATTTTACACTTATTTGAGAGTTAATTAACGTGGGGAATTCTTTAGGATTTGAAGGCGTTTGTGGAGGAATAATTCAACACTATCAAATTTTTGACATTCCACTATTCTGTTGGTCTATACAGGAATCTATGTTTTAGATAGAGAAGAGAAAACGTACCACCCACTTAGACGGGAGTACGTGGGGCACAATTTCTTTTATCTAAATCACAGGCTTTCTTATGAACCAAAAAAAGGGGGAGAGTCGAAAATTAAATCGTATTTTTTAAGCGTTATCAAAATTCAATATTAAAAACAGCCCAAAAATATGCAAACAAAGATGTATATTTGTATCAGCCAATTAGACTTAATGTTTCGTGTTTCAATAGATTGATTATAAAATTTTGAATAATGAAGAAATAGAAACAGTTTTAGAACAAATTTAAAATTTTTCGTATTTTCCATTGTTAGAGTTTTTAAGAAAAAAATTAAAATAATCTGCAAAAGTTTTTTAGGGTCTCAAATCAGTTTAAGGAAATATGTTAATGTTATTACATAATAGAATTATTTAATATATATTAATCTCAGCTATTTGTTTATGTGTACATATATGTATCGTCTTAGTCATTAAAATTCTATTGTTTTGTATGGCGGATTAATTTGTTAAAACGTATTTTTGTAACGATTTTATGTATACATATATATATTTTATCGGAATAATAAAGCTCAAAGGGTAAAGCATATATTTTCAAAATCTGTGTAGAGTTTGAAAGTACATTTTATAAAAAATAGGTAAATGTTATGTACAAAAATACATACTAGGGACAAACAACTAAGCTTACAGAATATTGCTTATAATTTATATGCAACATCAATATGAAAATAAATAATAAATAAGCAATGAAAAGTATCATACGAATAGATAAAATAGTAAATAGTGATACATTATTTTGTTTTAATCATATTACTTTTATGAGCAATTTTTCATCTATTTTTTTTCAACGGATGGTCCAGCATGCATAACAAACGAAATATCCAGTACGTGAAGGAAAATCAATAAAAGTTGCAATTCAGAGATGCAGGTAGACATAGCATACAGTCAAAACAAACATCTTCGAAGAAAACTAGTTTTTTATCTGGCTTAAAGGGATAAATAAAAACAACCAAAACAAACACACTCAACGTTTGGTTTACCGCAGCATTTAATTAAAGTTCTAAACGAAAATTTTTCATCCTAAATAGCTGAAAGGACGAAGTGAGTTTCAAGATCCAAGCCCAACATATTACGTAAGGTATACGACATGGGAAGTATTGATTCACTGAGCAAAAGGGTTTGCCATTACGCGCGAATTCACGAGAGCCCTCATTATTCAATGATTTTAATCTAAATTAAATATATAAATATATTTTACCTTTTTGTCACAGTAGTAGTTAATTATAACGATGGTGGTAATAATTATATTTTAAGAATATTCTTGTAAATCTTTGTGGGGTATATTTGTCGATAACGAGGATTTAAAAAAAATTTTTTTTATCCTACACTAAGTCTCTAGACTTTTAACGACATGATAACGGATTGTCCAACGCTAGCTAGTGTCTTTATAGAACTTGGGAAAATACAAGCGGGGAAAAGTCACTGTCTCACTTGATAAAAAGTCACAGTACGCAAGGTGGGCTCCAATCATTTCCCCTCTCTGGCATAGCGAATTTTAAAATACGAATTGATTATAAATGTTCGGTAAAGATTTGTGAGTATTTAGAGATATCCCACTTGATCTGAAGGAGTATCAGCTCTAACAGTAAACGATGTATCGGACAAAAATTTATAGTGAGCGATGTATCGGACAAAAATTTATAGCGAACAATGTATCGGACAAAATTTGGAGTGAACGATGTATGTGCTTAATGTTTAAAAAGCTCAGAGTATTATACGTTCTGTGTCTTATAATGAATTTCTTTTGAATTTGAAATAAGTCTTACTTCAAAAACTATAAGAAATCAGCGCGCAATATACACCTGCACACGGGCGCCGTTAACAGGGGGGGGGGGACAGGGGGACCCATCCCCGTCAATGTTGGTATTAGGGTTCCATGAGCTCCTCCCAATTTCAAACAAAAATTTTATAATAGGTAACGTCGTTCAAAATTTAATTTTTTTTTTTTAATCTAAGGAATGTGGTTATATTTTTCGGCGTAGTGTATTTAGTGCGAAATAAAAAAAATGCACTTTGTCATTTATTTGATGTAATTATACCTTTTGTTAGATTGTATTATATAGCTCTCTTTTCTGCATGGCAGCGTTTTCATTGACGTGTTATTATTTCAACTTTCAAACGGAACGTTTTTAATAACGTTACAACCACAACTACATTTTCCCAATTTTAATTTCGCAAGCTCAAGGAAATTTTTGGCCCTCTACGCTCATTATCAACGACATAAATTAAATAGGCTGTCTGCATCATCATCATCAGAGTAATAAATACGAAATTTCGTAAGGTACATTGCAGGGGCGGACTGGGTCCTCTCAAAAGGCTCATACCTTGGATTTCAGAGAGCGCGAGTCAGTGCCAGATTGAAGTTTCATGGGCCCTAGGCCGAAAGGATAAAATGAGCCCCACAGGCTTACACAAGGAGGTTGAAAGGGGTTGTAGCCCCCCATTGCGATGAAATTTTTGTATATATACATATGAATATATGGAGTTAATTGTTAATACTATATACAGTAGAACTTAGCTAAATTGACCACTTTTTTGAATGGACCTCAATGATTTCTATAGACATGCGGTTACTATGCACGACAGACTTCGATATAAGCAAGACCAAGTCCCTGCAAGTTCTCTGTTACAAAAAATGGTAACTTTATTCAGATGGTCACTTTACCAGGCTGCACTGTACACTTCGATAATTAATTTAAAAAACGCGAGACAATACATATACCCTTGCGACGAAAGCGTTGCAACTAAAGAATCCCAATTTTCAGGAAACGCAAAAAACTGTTTCTGGCTGAATTGAGGGATTTCGTGTTCATCTAACGACTTCAGTCCTAAAATCAATTTCTGAAAAAATCAGATGAGGAAAAATTTGCTTCAATTATTAAACCAAACCCCTTGTTATCACGACTTTTTGAGTTATAACGGTTTATGAGATTTTTTCAAAATTTGCGTGATGTACTATTTTGAATTATAACAGTTTCGTTGGTCGGTTTTTGATATTTACTGATGCCGAGCAAGAACTAAAAACGGGAAGTACTATTTTGAAAAGAAGAAAGCCAGACGTCATACTTTCCATTTGAATACCAGTGTTCGATAAGCTTTTTTATTTTTCGCTAAAATTAAAATTTATTTCAATAAAATTGAATTTGATTTATTATATACCAAAAAGAAATAATACTTCAATATAAGTTAATATTGTTTAATGTTTATGTTTCAATTTATGAGTTTGTTTTTCAATATTTTTACTGTCAATACAAAATTTTTTGGCGTATATTGAATGTAACAATTTTTATGTTCTTACCACTGATTGGGGGACGGGGGACGAGTAGGAAGGGGCGGTAAAAAGTCCATAGAAATGCTGTAAAGGGAAAAAGCTTGACAAACATGGCGCCAGGACTCAGGAGCGTGCTTACGGCGTTAGCGGCCCTCAAAAATGTTTTAACGTAACACAACGATTAAAAACGAAACTGACCGGAGTTTAGCATTACAAAATGAAGTTCATCACTGGTTCAAACACCAAAAGTAAAGAGAAGTTAATGAAGTTAAAGTAAAAATAGACATTTTGAAGAAAAATTAGCTAAGGATCTATCAATCATTTGACATTTCTTGCTTAACTTCGATGTTGTGGATAAATGAAAGTGTTTTATTTACTTCTACTGCAGCATTATAAACACAAAGAAAAACCAGCCCAATGTAATTATAAATTTCTGCTTCTCAGAACTTTGCAATAAGTTCTTTTTTGTCGGAAACAGGCGGTCTCTGTAGTGGCTATAAGACCGCCACAATAAACATTATATCCTGCATAATCTACTGATGCTAGCACATTTAACTAATAAAGTGTATGTATATATATATATTACCACGATTTAAAAGTTTCTTGTGCGTTATGGGAAATATAACGTTACACACAAAAGGTCAATTGATGAAATACTCTGGGAAAGTATATAAAGGCCGCTAAAAACTTATTTCTTGGTGCTTGTACTGCATTTTTTTAGCGGCCCTGGGCGGCCGCCCAGCTCGCACCCCCAAAGCACGGCCCTGCAGGACTCTTAGTAGGAAAGTACGTCATCGTACTCTTTTCAAAAAGAAACAAAGGCCGTTAAAAATAATTTGGAAGATGTTAATATCCTATCCCCTTTACTGTCAAGATTCTACTACAGTACTCCTAAAAAGTTTCTACATTGATGACTCTATTTTCTTTGAACATTCCCCTAAAAAGGGACAATTCAAGTTGTAACCAAATCCTTTCCTTTGACCATTCATCGAAAGTGTGACAACTCGAAATAGTACATACTTTTCTGCCTCGTCCGATATCGTAAACAGTTACAACAGAAAATATAACGCTTTACTAGAAAAAAACCTCACGGTCCCTCATCCCAGGTCAATGAGCAACTAAAGATGCAACACTTTCCATGAGAGGCAGATAACAGCGATGAAACATCAACACCGCTACATATTCCAACTATCGGAAATCCGAGTAACTTATATCCTAACGTTTTGCACGGCAGGATGCAACACTGTTTTCTACATCTGGTTGTAACATTAACTCATTTTCACCGAATTTTGAGTTGTAACACTTTCGTCGTAAAGGTGCGATATGAAATCATGCCCGTATTTAGACGTGGGGGGGGGGTCTTAGGGACCACTTCCGTGAAATTAAATTTGTAATAGGACCACAAAAATATATATATATGTATGTATGTATTTACTTGTCAAACTTGTAAAGTAGGGAGGAAAACACCTCCCAAACATTCAATGATTATCAAAATTCTGCCCACAAGACATAATTTTACATACCACTAATTTGAGATTATTTTAAAGAAAAAAAAAATATTGAAACCATCTTTTTTAAAAAGACATTATAAAAAATTAAATTTTGATGGCAAAACTACAAGTAAAAAATTACAATTATGTCTGAAGGCAAAATTAGTATTTCCTCATTTATTTTTGTATAGTGTATTTGCAGAGACTGATTTAGGTAATAGGGTTCCCGGTGCGAGCCCAGAATTTGGCGCCCCTTCCCCCGCTAAATATTATTTTGAAAATAATTTCTTTTGCGATACAGTTTTTTATATTTCTAGAGATCTCCTTAATAGGCTACTGAATCTCCTTACAAAAAATACTAAATATTATTACAGACAGAAAGCCACGATAATAATAAAAATTTCCTTACAACAAATAACATGTAAATGAATCACAAATGTTTTTTCTGCTATGCCAAAAATTAAATTGTTTTAATATAAAAATTGAAGTCTTGCACGAGTTTCAATAATACGGAATATCCTCTATATAGTCAGATAAGTTCGTCCACTTTGATGTAGTTTTACTTTCCTAATTCCTTATTTGCAATGTCATATAGTCGCATACGAAGAATCCGTACGCGGTATTAATTCTGTATTAGCTTAAATTTATTTTTATTGGTTTCAGAAAACGTATAGAAGTAATCATCATTACAGACTGCATTCAGAGAACTTGGTTTATTGAAACTTATTTAAGAATAAGCGCTTAGATGATCCAATTGGATTTGGCCTTGTCTGCCCTTCGGGGTCGTTAGGCCATTTTGACGTGCCCCCCCACCGCCCCTTATCTGCTACTGTATATTCATGTTTCTTCATTACGATAAAGATGACACATTTTTATTCAAAGTTATTTTGTAAAAATTATTGAACGCCCCGAAATTAAATCTTGTCTATTGCTTTAAATGTCAAATGCATAGTTAGTGTTCAAAATGGTTTACGCAAATCAGTCATTTTAGCAATAAAATCAGAGGAACTAATCTATTTAACATCGATTAATAAAAAGTTTAACATAATTTTGGCACCAAAAACTTGCAGAGGAAAATATAAGAAATTATAAAAATTTATAATTTCGATGATGAATCTTACTTCCATTACCATCATTGGGCCTACAGCGATAATACACGTCTCTTTAAAAGTTATAGTCGATATTTTAACACAAATATTAATTTAATATTATATAAATTAATATTAATTTATTAACTCTTATTGTAAAGAGTTATTTGATTTTTCAAAAAAATCTGTGTTTTCGAAAATTAATATTACATTTTTTTCTTTGATACCTATCAAAATTTAAACGATTAAATGTAAAATTGAAGCAAAAAATTATATTTCTGTTTTGAGAGTAACGTGTTTCCAGATTATAAAGCATGATGTTAACCCTACAGCGCTTCTAAAAAAATTTAGCTACACAGTTTTCATTTATTTACAGTTTTTAATAAGTTAAAAGCAATATTAGATGATAAATTGTTTTTTACAGTATGAAATTATTGCCTAATCTCGTCAACAAAATGGTCGGCAATTGCGCTAACCCTGCGAAGGGTAATAATATCTCATATATAAAAACCAATTTATCATCTAATATTAAAACACCATAATATTAAAACACCATCGGCTTTTGTGAGAAAAATTTCCAGTCTTAAGTTAAAAGCAGTTATTGAAAAAACACAACAATTTTTGATCTTTTCAGAATGAAAATGTTCACCGATTAATCACGATAACAATTTACTCTCATTCATGACGAATTTTTAAAAATTAAAAAAAAAAAAAAATCACATTTGTATAAAAATTAAATTACAAAAATGATGATACATATTAGGATGGACAACGCAATTCTTCAATTGCTTAAAAATCCGTGTACAATCAAATAGGGGTGAACTAGGGGCGAACTAGGTCATATCAAAGGGTGCACCGGACCAGGGGCCGGTGGGCTGGATGGCCATTCCGCCCCTGGAAACTGGGAATATAACAAGAATACTAATTTTATGGAAAGTGAAAGTCATCAAGCAGAAGCACATTTAAATTAAACACTGCTTTGTGGGTGTCTGTTATCCCTGTAAAGAGTTGTTAACAACAAGGCTTTAACCAGAAATTATTTCGGGGAGGCAAAAAAATTTTTACAGCCTCGCTAATTAGTAAGTATTGATAGCAAAAGCATTTTGGAAGTTTGGGGGGGACGGGCCCTTGGGGCCATCCGCTGGCTACGGCCTTGATTAACAACAGGCTGCCTTCCGCTGATATACCATCCCACAATATTTTTATGCTATCGGCGCCCACGCATCTGCACAACGTTTAAGTCACCAATATTAACGCGCAACAAAGTAGCAACAGTTCATTCGTTTGTTCCTTTTTTTATATCAATTTTATCTAATTTTTTCATATTATAAGGAATAAAATCTTGTTAAATTGAAATGTATATGATTATAATTTGTGTTGTTTGTTTGTGTTTTGCGGCGCAAGGACAGAAAAGGTCATGCTACGCCGGAACTTAATTTACTAGGGAATCCTAACTTCTTAAGGCCTAGGGAACCAACCCCCGAACTGCAGGGAACAGTGTATGTAATTTGTACCATGGTTGCATATGCAATTGTATTTTAATGTGGCTTAATGGTTTTTCTACATTCTACAAATCTTGGATTTAAATCCAAATGATACCAAACGCTGTTTTTCCTACTAATCCGTAATCTTATGTTTAATTCCTGACTTTAGTGCAAAGATTCGCGCTTCTCCAACCTTTGTATTAAATTAAGGAATAGAGAATTTAAAACAAAGGTTCTCGCTTCTCGAACCTTTGTTATAAAAGCAAGGAATAGAGACGTTAATACAAAGATTCTCGAACCTTTGTATTGAAGTAAGGAATAGAGAATTTAATACAAAGATTCGCTCTTTTCGAACTATTGCATTAAAGTAAGGAGTAAATAATTTAATACAAAGATTCGCTCTTCTCGAACCTTTGTATTTAAGTAAGGAATAGAAAATTTAATACAAAGGTTCGCACTTCTCGAACCTTTGCATTAATATAAGGAATAGAGAATTTAATACAAATATTCACGCTTCTCGAACCTTTGTATTAAAGTAAAGAATGAAGAATTTAATACAAAGATTCGCGCTTCTCGAACCTTTCTATTAAATTCTCGAAAAAGTGTAGACGTTAACAAAATATGACCTTGGTTACCCTTTGGCGACCAAACGCAAAAACATGCAAATTCTGAAGCTTAAAAAAATTGTTTCTTCCATCTCGTGTTATATATGCTATAGAACAATGATTCTTAAAGTGCGTTCCGTGGAACCCTGGGGGTTCCGCGACGAATCTCCAGGGGTTCCGCAAGCAATTTGTAAGACATCGCAGACGATTCCAAGAAAATCTGCAAATTCTGTAATTAACAAAAAGTAATAATCCCAAAGGCAACCGCTTAGAGTTAGCATAATAAATAACAGTTAACTAATAACCACAACCCAGCAACAAAATAGGAAAGCGCTGTTTAACTCTTATACTGATTTATTTAGTGCTTATTTTTATATGTTCAAGAAGTGATAGACAACAGCTCTTTAGGTTTTTCACAACTATTTATCGAAGGGTTGCGTGGCTAGGCATGTAGTAAGGAAAATGTTTCGTGAGGGATAAAAAAAAGTTTGAGAACATCTACTCTAGAAGATATATGAGCGTTTTCAAATTGGAAATTAGTCTATTACCATAACCTTGCAAACGAAAATCTGTAATCTACCTCGATATCAATATTAGACATATAAGAATGGACTTTTTCTTACAAGAGTGCAATTTTCTTTTCCAAAGCCAAATAATATAACTATATTTGATTTTTTTACACGGAATATTATCAATTTCTAATATTTTATTCTCTATAAATTATTTTTTTGTGTAAATTAGGTGAAAAATCATTCCAACTTTTTTTTTTTTTTTTGGTAACTGACATGATGATCACTGTTTAAATAGATTTACACGGTAAGAAATTGACACTCCCTGTCAAAAATAATCGATCATGTGACACCTCGCTGCTCTCGCTCATTAGGATTCGACTGAATCATGAATTGGATATTAAATTTATTTGAACCCATTATCTTCCTAACCGCCCTTTCTCCTGAAAAATGATACTGCCATTTTAGCCAAATTCCAAAATCATTAAAAGCTAGATTTTTTTTCATAGCGACTAAAAAATTTGAATTTATGTATTTAATATTCTCAGAAAATGAGCCTGTTTAAATGTGCGAGACCTCATTTAGCTAAATGCTTGTCTTAAAAGATTAATACAAATATGAAATATTACATTTTCTGCTTATTAAAGACGATTTTTTTACCTGAAACGATATCTCGTTGAAATCACCTAAGACTGAATAATAACTAAAATTCCCCTTCGTTAAAATAATGGTTTTAAAATTAATCTTCCTCTAAAAATGCGGTATTTAATATGAATTTAGAAATTGTATAGAGTAACTTAAACGACAAATGTTTAATTTCTCTCTATGATCAGTTTTTTATGTAATCTGTTGCAACTTCCTATTCTCTGTTTAGGTTTTAGATTAAAATTACGTTACCCATATAAAGACCTATTTAAACATTTAACGATATCAAAGACAATCACGTAGTCTGTTAAAGAAAAAATGAACCTGTATAAAGAAAACGTTGAATATTCAACGTTATCTATTAAAGACAAGCACGTCACTTTTTGAAGAAAAATTGAACTTATATAAGGAAATCGTCAAATCATCAGCCAACTTTTCTAGTTGGGTGTAATCTGTTCAAACCAATTTGATTTCACTAAAATTTAATATTTATGTTGTACAAAACACGTTTCTATAAAATTGTGAACTTGTCGTTTAAGTATAAATATACTTTCTAATTTTAAATTAGTTTACGTATCCGAAATAAAAATTTAACATATGTCGTTATTAAATCAAGCCAGCTTTTGCAAAAAAAATATTTTCTACAAGTATACACTTTATTTTAAATCATAACATCGAAACCCCAAAAAGAAAAGACCTTTCAAGTATTGATAACACTTGTTTGAAACACATATTATAATCTGATAATTTTAAATTATAAAAAACGCACTAAATTCAATACACGCTGTCTGATACTTTTAAATGTTAACAAAACCTATTTCGTTAGCATTGGATGATTACAATTATGGTGACACCAAGGAAAAAGAGAGAGACATCTATTTAATAACTCGCAAAAGATATAAAAAGTGTCTGATATCTTTTATGCACATGATGAACCATACTAAGGGTTAAAAGAAATAGATTAACATGTTAAGCTCTTTAACGATTGCAAATACTAAAGAACGATTTAGCTCAATGAGAAAATTACTGAACACTTTTGAAAATATTCTGTGAAAGCACATATCTAGAAAAACCTTGCAGTTCTTTAAATTGCGTAATTAGTTTGAAAAATTGGTGTATTATTACTAAAGCAATTAGTGCAATCGTTAAACGAAAGAAAAAACGTATGTAAAGGAGGTTTCGATAAAAAAAAAAGCGCAAAGATTTAGCTAATGCAGCCAGATTAAAGTGAAAGAGTAAGAAATTTCGTCAATTTCGATAAATTGCAATCGATATTTGTATATCAAGCTTTGAGTGGGCTAGGTCAAGTACCGTAACTAAAGACAAATAGGGCTGCCAACCCGCAGGCGGTTAAATTAGATTAAATACTGCTAAGAACCTTAATGTTCTATCGTAAGCGACTATTAACGTAAATTTCACTTCACATACATAGTCAAAATTTTATATCTTTGGAAACCGTTATTGCAAACACAATCAGTTTCGACTATTTGTAGCTGCTCAGACATACAGGGTGAGTTCAAACCACCGCACTAGAGAAACATTTTTGAAATAACTATCTGTTCACTGATTGGACTAGTTTCACCAATAGGCGCTAACGAGTAACTACTGGGTTGTTTATTTTTCCGAGATAACCTTTTCATTGGTTCTATACTATCAGCAAAAGAGTAAGCCCAATTTGGCGACTTTGCATGCTGTCTTCACCGTGTTACGAACAACGAAAATAAAATTTACAATATTCTTACGCGCGAGAATGATCAGTTTATTAGAATTGGCGGCCCATCGCTATTTTTTAAATCTCTCCCTAATTAATAAATATAAAAAACCTCAGTTTTTAAAAATTATGCACTAGAGAACATTTAGACATCGTCCCATTTGCCTATCCTAACGGTGAGAGGGTGGGGGGTCGCGAGGATTTGACCTCCATCGCCTAAGTGTTAACGTGCATTTTTTTTAACATGGTTAATTTTCTGGATTGAGGGTTGAAATAAACCTCACCCCCTTCCACTTTCTGGGAATGCTTATGCACCGTCCTGTAAATTTCGAATTTAGTGACCTTTTACCCTAATACAGCGTTAATAATTGTTATTATCTGATTGATGATATTACAACTAATCAATGGTTCCGAAGCGCATCAATTAATTTTATTTTTTTTGTGGGTAGAGGGTAGGCAAGCTATGCTCCAATCAGCGTCTTTCATAAAATTATTACAAAGTTGTAAAGTAAGTTACTTAGCACATTTTGTAAACAAAGCAGTATTTTATCCTTTTGTGTTTAAAAACTGCTTGGTTGTGTGTGGGGAGGTTCCAGCTAATGTCCAACCCTGAATATTTGGTAGTTGTAACATAAAAACTATTTGTAATAGCACCGGGAGCAGGGGTTGGTGGGGTCATAACCCCACTGACCTTTTGTTTTCCTGTATACAATTAAATTTTGATTGTCGAAACTCTCCCCACCTCTTAGTACACCCATAACCCCTTATAAAATGTTTGCGTACGTTACTGAAACATTGTATTTTCTTTCACTTTATCCAATAGATACACTGAACATAAGACACGTTACGAGTTCCACTGGCACAAAGTCAAGATTCCTCTTTTTCTCGTACAAAAATACGTTGCCTATTAACTACGTGTGGTGGGGGCCTGGACTTCACCCTATGTTGCCCCCTCCTATACTTCGGTCTTTATAAGAAGGCTAAATTTGAATATAATATTCAACTTTTCTTGCTTTTCTCAAGTTATTACAGGATTTGGAAAGATGGGGAGAAGCGTGTAGGTACCGGCCCCCCTTGGAGATATAGAGAGAGATAGAGAGGATTGCCTCATTGGAGGAATTTTTAGGAGATTGGCTCGTATTTACATTACAGACTGAGAAAGTCAGGAAAACTCACAAGTAACCCCTCCCCCACCCTCGGAGCTCACATGCCGAATCTAACGAATTTAATTGAGCTTAATGTAGACAGATTAAAATCCTTAATGTATGAAAATTAGCAGCTATAGACCCTTGGAAATCGAGAAATTAAATATTAAAAGGTAGTTAAAATAGCGCCAATTGCAACCCTTTTGGCAATACGATAGGTAGTTGGTATGTATTCTAAAATTTTAAAATACGTTCAGTAATACAGAGCTGGCTTTAACTTGTTAAATTTAAACATATTTGATTTTGAAGTAGCTGTAAAGTTATTTTTTTCTCTATTCGTTAAATTGAAGTTCTATATTATTTTTGTTTTATTTCTGA
This sequence comes from Dysdera silvatica, assembly GCA_006491805.2. NCBI lineage: Eukaryota > Metazoa > Arthropoda > Arachnida > Araneae > Dysderidae > Dysdera > Dysdera silvatica. The sequence goes on along the minus strand of QLNU02015360.1, from coordinate 7,612,702 downwards.
AAGTCATAGCAGAAAACAATTTACTTTAATTTTTATAATCACATTGCAAGTTGCAATTCAGTTTGTGCATAAGAGAAGCATTCATTTTATTTTGAATCCCGCGCGTGGATGTTTCCGCGAAATAATGTCAGCCAAACTTTTTTTTTTTTTTTTTTTTGAAAATTGCATTTAAGAATTTAGCGAGCTTTCTTGGCGAATGCTATAGATTACAATTACAATTCTACCTAATTTATTATTGCGTAATCAGTTTCTAGCAAAAATATGAAATCATTCCGTTCAGTCTATTCTGTGTTGAATAGTCATAAAACCAATAATTAAACCTTTTTTTCCGTCATAAAATGAAATACTGCCGTAATAAATCTTATACTAATTTGGCTGAACATGTGGAAATATCTCGCCAAATGGGCGTGTAATCTTAAAAAGAAGGTTGGCCTCCCCTAACCCATGATTGGCTGAATCAACAAACATGGTCCGCTCGAAAAAATTAAAAAATCTAAATTTTAAAATAAAAAAAAATTAAAACATATAAAATTCCATTTTTCGACCCAACAATGATTTGCAAATAGGCTTATAATAACATAAGGATTTCAAAAATGTATCGGAGGGGCGGTGGATTAAACTCACTCTGTATGTGCACACGAAAGGAGAAACCCTAGTGAAACAGCAAATACATCGCTCAAACTTTTGGACACGTCAGCAAGAGTCTTTTGTCAGGAATTAAGACTACTGCTAACCCGTCCGAAAGCTTGGATTATTTTTTTGCTATTTTACCAGTGTTTAACCTTTTGTATGTAAATTTATTTTTTAAACTTTTTCATATCTATTCCAGAGAAATATATAGTTTCTTATTATTTGACGTAAGAACAAATTAACCGTTCTGTAAGAATTTATACCAATGATGCCATGCTCCCGTTTATCACCGCTAAGGTCAAGGCTGCGTACAAAGAGGGGTTGTGACATCTAGAGCTCCCTCCCCCCATTTGAAAAATATCATTAGCTTTAAAGCAAAATGAGAGAAATCTTTGTTTCCATCAAAAATACCCCCTTTTTTTAATCTTGTGTACGGACGTGATTGAAATACAGTAGAACGCTAATTATCCGAACCGGCTGGGACCGAAGGTAGTTTGGATAATTGGACTTTTTGTTTTTTGCGGAGTATATGTATTTATGTGCACTTTCCTTCACACTTTATCCAAGCTTAGGACTGGCAGATTATTATGTTATACAAGCATAATGCTAGGGTGTTTAAAAGGGTTTTTTTTTTTTGATTGACTTTCTTAATGTACCGAATCAAAAAAAATACGAAATCGTTTTCTGCTTCAAGGAATATTCTCTTTTTCTTGCAGCCATGCCGCGAATCTTTTTGAGGTAGACAAGCTGAGTAGGATCAATCCCTTCCTGATGCTCCAGCCACTTCATTACAGTTTCTAAATAATTCAAAGTTTCAGTATGCGACGGACTTCCATCGTATTTGTCATGTTCAGTTTCACTATGGTCCAATACACTACACCATGGTCCAGCCACAGTACATATGGTACAAGACACTATGGTCCAATGAAGTACAGCACAAAAGCGCCCCCTGGATTCAGCAAGAAATGGAGGCTACGAGAGGAATAGAGGAGATGGAGTACACGGGCATCACGATAGAGGAACTCCAGCAGGTAATCCAACGTACGCACAACTGGAAAGCACCCGGTATTGACGGCATACACAACTTCTGGTACAAGAAATTTACCAGCGCCCATGGCCCATTAGCCAAGGAACTTACGGCGATAATTGAAGACCCCAGCAAAATGCCTGAATTCCTCTGCAAGGGAATAACTTACCTCCTACCGAAGGACCAGGATACCAGTAACCCAGCGAAATACCGACCCATTACGTGCCTTAACACCCTGTACAAGATACTCACGGGGTGCATCTCTGAAAAAATAAGCCGGCACAGCGAAAGCAACAACTTAATGACGGAAGAACAAAAGGGATGCCAGAAAGGGACTCTGGGATGTAAAGAGCAGCTTACCATCGACTCAGTTATCCTGGAACAAGCAAGAAAACAAAAGCGAAAACTCAACACCGCATACATAGACTACAAGAAGGCTTTCGACTCTGTTCCGCACTCGTGGCTCCTTGAAATACTCAGCATATACAAAGTGCATCCCTCAATCATCCGATTCCTACAGAGCAGCATGAAACAATGGAGAACCCGGTTACAGCTAAACACGCCAGACAGTAAAATAGAAACGGCCGAGATCCCCATCCGCCGCGGAATCTTTCAAGGAGACGCACTAAGCCCCCAGTGGTTCTGCTTGGCGTTAAACCCCTTGTCAAGGATGCTGAACACAAGTAAATACGGATACATGCTGAAGAAAGACAAGAGAAACCTACATAAAGTCTCCCACCTCATGTACGTAGATGACATCAAGCTATACGCGCCAACAATCACCCAACTCCGACAACTCATCAGTATAACAGAGACATTCTCCAAGGACATAGGAATGGAATTCGGCCTCGATAAGTGCAAAATACAGAAGAATAGCAAAGAAGATTTACCAGGCATCGAACTCGAAGACGGGAGACTACTGAAGACCTTGGACGAGGGCGAAACCTACAAATACCTAGGGATAATGCAAAAACGGCAGCAGGAGCACAAGAAAGTCAAAGTCCAGCTCACGCAAGCATTCCAAGAAAGACTTAGAAGCATTGTGAAGACGAAACTGAGCGGGAAGAACACCACGCAAGCAATTAACGCATATGCGGTACCAGTGCTCACCTACTCCTTCGGGATCATCAAATGGTCCAACACTGAACTAGAACAACTCCAGCGGAAAATGAGAACCATCCAGAGAAGAGCCGGACAACTACACCCTGCAACGGCAATTGAACGGCAAACACTACCCCGGGAAGAAGGAGGACGCGGACAAGCGGACCTCAAAGACTTACATGACAAGCAGATCCAGAGCATGAGGCAATACTTCCAGTTGAAGAGTCCCCGATCGCCACTCATCCAAGCCATAATACAAGCAGATGCAAATTACACGCCACTAAACCTGTGTAGTACCGAAGAGCGTGTCCTGGAAACAGCCAACGAACAGAAACTGAGAACTTGGGCCGGAAAACCATTACATGGCAGGCACTACAATGACCTGCAACAACCACACGTTGACAAAAAGGCATCAAATTCTTGGCTGGCCAAAGGCACTCTCCAGCCAGAGACAGAAGGATTCATGCTAGCCATCCAAGACCAAGTGATCGCAACAAGGAACAATCAGAAATTCATCCAGAGAAAAGACATAGAAAGCGACAAATGCAGACACTGTCATGCGGCATCGGAGACAATCCAACACGTGATGGCAGGATGCAAGATCCTTGCGCAGTCAGACTACAAACATAGACACGATCAAGTAGCGAAAATAGTCCACCAGAAATTGGCAGCGAATGCTGGCTTTCTGACAGAAAAATGCCCGTACTACAAATATGAGCCAGAGACCGTGCATGAGAACGAAACACACAAGCTTTACTGGGATAGAGCAATCATAACAGACAAGACAGTCCCACATAACCGTCCTGACATAACCCTCGTCGATAAATCGAATAAGACCACGTACTTAATCGACATAGCAGTACCCAACACCAATAACATACAGACAACCTACACAACGAAAATCACCAAGTACCAAGATCTCAGACATGAAGTACGAGATATATGGGGTATGGAAAAGATCCTCATCATCCCGTTAGTCATCTCAGCAACAGGGATAGTACCAAAAACGCTTGCGACGAATTTGGAGATACTCAACATTGACCCAAACACCTACATTGAAATACAAAAAGCCACAATCCTAAACACGTGTCACATTGTCAGGAAGTTTCTAGACATGGCACATTAAGAAGTGATGTAAAAAGAGGCTTGGGAACATGGCGCTCTGCCCGTCCCAAAGCCTGTTTCCGCCAAGAATGGGCGAGGAAAACTGATACCTTAATATATATGTGTTTTACTATAGAGGAACGGAAACTGGAAGAACAAGTGGTGTTGGCTTCTTAATCAACAAAAGAATTAAAGACTGTCTTCTGGAAGTTGAAAGTACATCAGATCGAGCAGCGAGGCTTGTTGTTCAACTAACCCAGCGATACCAACTTCAAATAGTACAGGTATATGCACCAACATCAAGCCATACCGACGAAGAGGTTGAAGAATTTTATGAAGAAATCAAAGAGTTACACACCAAAGGGAAACAACATATCAAGCTCATCATGGGGGATTTCAATGCAAGAATTGGACAACAGGAACAAGGAGAGACATCGGTTGGTAAATACGGATATGGGGAAAGGAATGAACGTGGCGATCAACTCATCGAATTTGCAGAAGCTGAAAACCTTAGCATCATGAATTCATTTTTTAAGAAGAAACCGCAAAGAAAATGGACATGGAAACACCCAAATGGGGGAACTAGTGAAATTGACTATATCCTGGCAAACAAGAAATCAATTATTGAAGATTGCAGTGTACTGAACAGATTTAATACTGGAAGTGATCATCGAATGGTGAGATGTAAAGTGCACTTAAATACTAAATTAGAACGACAGAAGCTCATTAGGAAACAAGTAAGTAAGAGGGTGGATCTAATGAAACTGAAAGTAAATACCGAGGCATTCAAGTTGGAATTAAAAAATCGCTTTTCTGCACTGGAAGGACTTATTGATGAAAGTGATATCTCAGAAGCAAATGAAAACATTGTTAAGACAATAATTGAAACTGCTGGGGAAATTGGTGGTGTAATATGTAAAAAGCAGAATAGCAAATTATCTGAGAAGACGAAACAACTCATGAAAAGGCGAAGACTTATGAAGGTGGACAATCAAAATACCAGTCGCAAGATCGAGTATGTAGAACTTTGCAAAACTTTGCGCAAAAACATGAAAGAAGATATAAGAAAATTCAATTGTGAGTTAGTAAGGAAGGCCATTGAAAGCAACAAGAGCCTTAGGGTTGTTAAAGGGAGTTTGTCTATTGGGAAGAAACACATCATTGCATTAAAAGGAGAGGATGGCACTGTAACAAGAAATAGGGAAGAAATACTTAGAAGAGTTGAAGAATTCTACAGAAAGCTGTATGAGGGAAACAGTGGATTAAACGAAGACTCTGAGATAGTCGAAGGAACAGCTCCTAAAATCTTAAAAGAAGAAGTAGCATTTGCAATAAAAAGTATGAAGAAAGGAAGATCCCCTGGCGATGATGGCATTACATTAGATATCTTAAAAGAAGCTGGAGAACATGTAGAAGACATACTCGCAAAATTCTTTACCAAATGCCTCAACAGTGGTAACATACCAAACCAATGGGATTCTGCAACAGTAATTCTTTTGCATAAAAAAGGTGATAAAGAGGATTTAAAAAATTACCGACCAATTAGCTTGTTACCTGCTATTTATAAAATCTTCACAAAAGTGCTAACACATCGCCTGCAGAAAAAATTAGATGCAGCTCAACCAAGAGAACAAGCTGGATTTCGAAGTGGATTCAGTACAGTGGACCATATTCAAGTATTAAGAGAATTAATTGAAAGAACACATGAATATGAACTTCCATTGTGTGTGGCATTTATTGACTATGAGAAGGCCTTTGACTCTATTAAAACATCAGCAGTCATCAACTCTTTAAGATCAACAGACATCGAGGATGTGTACATTGACATGGTGAAACGTGTGTATAAAAATGCAAGTGCAAAATTTCGGTTACATAAAGATACCGAAGCTATCAAAATTGGTAAAGGTGTGAGGCAGGGAGATACCATTTCTCCAAAACTTTTTACTTCAGCTTTACAGATGATTTTTCATCAAATAAATTGGAATAACAGGGGAATAAAAATAAATGGTGAATATTTAAATCATTTGCGGTTTGCTGATGACATTGTTATTTTTTCAACGAACCCATCAGAACTCCAAGACATGGTACAAGAGCTCTCAACTAGAAGTGAAGAAGTTGGACTCAAGATGAACCTACAAAAAACTAAGATCATGTTCAATAATTTTGTAGAGGAAACAAAAATACAAGTTGACAACATTGAGCTAGAAATTGCTGATTCATATATTTACCTTGGCCAGCTGATTTCAATGGATGGCAATATTATGAAAGAACTCAACAGACGTATTAAACTTGGCTGGAGTGCATTTGGAAGAAACAGTTTTATCCTGAAGGGGAAATTGCCTTTGTGTCTAAAAAGAAAGGTCTTCAACCAGTGTGTATTGCCAGTCCTCTCTTATGGATCAGAGACATGGAGTCTAACTGTTGGAGCAATACGAAAGTTACAGACAACACAAAGGAGCATGGAGAGGTGCATGCTTGGAATAACTAGGAGAGATCGGAAAAGGAACACTTGGGTGAGAGAGCAAACTAGAGTGGAGGACATCATTGTTAAAGTAAAAGGGCTGAAATGGCGATGGGCTGGGCATATTGCAAGAAGAACTGATCAACGATGGACAACAGAAATTCTGAACTGGATTCCAAGAGACCACCGAAGACCTAGAAAACGTCCTCAAACTAGATGGGTGGATGAAATAAGAAAACAGGTTGGGGTGACGTGGAAGCGAATTGCTCAGGATAGACTTGTGTGGAAAGCATTTGGAGAGACCTTCATCCAGCAGTGGATAGATAATGGTTGAATATGATGATGATGATGATGATGATGATGATATAATACTGGATCTCTTTGAAAGCAAAGCAAAATGTCGACATTCATCTAGTTACTATATGAAATTCCAGTTTTGGGGCAACAAGCGAATAAAAACGCCATATCTTCGTGGTAATTTATGTAATTGTATTCTCCAGAGTGACCTGGAGCAATAAAACATTGTGAGTAGACCTTTCTGTCCATTAATCCAGCCAAATTGCTTCTTTTCCTTCATTGTCTTCTTCTTGTTGTCACGCTTGTGTCCCCTTTTCGCATGTCTTCATCTACTTTTCTGAAAAGAAGAAGAAAAGGTTTGCGTAGGGAAATTCGGATTGCGAGAGAAGTGTTTGGTACCTAATCTTTTCCCTTTTTCCCCCTTTTTGATCACTTGGACAAGAGGCCAAAAGTAATCATTGGGAAATGACTGATAATGGCTGATTTGGTCTTCGAGATTCAATCCATTTTATTCCCAACACTACTGATGGAGCCATTTACTGCAGTGGATGTCCACAAAGACCAAAAGCAGACATTCCATGGAAATAAGAGCTTATCTTCTCCGATCTTTGCGTGTTTTTGTTTACTTCGTGTATGCCAATGTTTGCAAATTACAATTGGACAAGTACGACCTTGAAGTGAATTGGTTATGAAAATCCTAATGATGTAAGCCAAAAAGCGTAAACTCGAAGCAGTGCTGCGTAACCTATATTAAATACAGGGTGCGTCAAAAGTTCGTAAAATTTTTAAAAAGTCATAAAAAAAGAACAAATAATGATAAAGGAGTACGGTTTGCACGAAAGGATTTCTAAAAAAATCGCATGTTTTTTAAATCACAAAAAATTTAATTTAAAGTCGCCTTCAGACAGCGCTGATAAGCAAGGTATTCAGCAGAAGCATGCAATGCAGGCTTGCAATTAAAAGACCTGAATGAACGTGGACTGTTCATTCGAATCCAACAGTGCTTCATTCGAATCCAACAGTACTTCATTTGAATCCAACAGTACTTCATTCGAATTCAAGAGTACTTCATAATTGCAGAATGTCATCGTTGCCAGATCAAGCGTTGCTTATGAAGTTCTTCTACCTGAATGTTGAATTAGAAGCCACTGCGTTGCGAAAATTTCCCACAGTGAAACAACTGAAGACGAGAAATGTCCACATGTCATGTGTTGCTCGCCTTAGTTCAATCATACACTGTTAGGAGGAGGAGGAGGAATTGTGCAAGGGTTTCATTGGGAAGGGTGGCCGCCGGAGGCGGCGCTGTAATCCCAGTATCATACACTGTTTTGGAGGTCATATTGAACAACTGTTGCAATAATAAATCGATGGAATGCACAGTTGTCCTGTCCATTGTCTTTTGGAGTTTTCAGCACCATTTGTAGGTGATTTTTTGAACTAAACATTTTTTGCTACTAAAAAAATCCGATTTTCCTAAAAACATTTCCGTGCAAACCCCACATCTTTATCATTATTTTTTCCGATTTTTTAAAGTTTTATGAAATTTTGGCACACCCTATATTAGCATCGAAGTATTACAGCGGTTAGTTCTTTCAAGTAGATTTCAAATACGTATAAATGCTTTTTATCCAACATCAAAACTGCCCTTTATAACATTGATATTTTTACTTAATAATTTTCCACACCCACGTAGGTATACGTTCAAACTAGAGCTGCTTTTGTTTAGGAGAAAAAGAAACGCATTTCTCATCCTGGATTCGAACCAAGGTCCCTCCGTTTAGCCCGGGGGTGTCCTAACCACTAGACGAATGAGGACAAGAATAACGGTCTTTTTCTCCGTATATAAGGATATATTATTACCCTTCACGGGCGGTATGTATAGTATTTCTTATATACGGAGAAAAAGACCGTTGTTCTTGTCCTCGTTCGTCTAGTGGTCAAGACACTACGGGCTAAACGGAGGGACCCTGGTTCGAATCCAGGATGAGGACTACGTTTTTTTTTTCTCCTAAGCAAAAGCAGCTTTAGTTTGAGCTTATTTTTACGTAGCTGTTGAAACTTGTTAAGTGAAAAATAAATCCCTCCCAAAAAAACTAGTCAGGTGGCTTTGTGTTTTGACCATTATTTAGCAATTGTGTTATCCCTGTGGAGGGTGATGATATCTTACGATATTAGTATTTAAGGTATATTTTAAGCTGTTCTTCGTTGGTTTTACGCTTTCTGACACCACTGTGATTCTCAGTACCCTCAAGAGTATTTGAAGTTTGAAATGTGTCATCTTTCTTGACTAACAGTTCATCCGGTATTCAGGACTGAGGGTCGGAATTTTAAACCCCCCATGTGAGTTAGCAGATTAGACTCCCAGCCAATTATCTGCAGTAACATATTATTCTTTGTTCGTTTAAAACAGGAGCCTGGGCATCTGCTCCCTTTGCTGCACCCCATCCTTGGTCCTACTGACATTAAAATATGCATCTACTTGACTCCCTATAATTACTTGGCAATTATCATTTAATTATTCGTAGTCAATTGCTTAACTATCAAACGAAGACAGACTTGAACTATTTTAGTAATTTTATAAAATATTCCATTCAGGTTTCGAATGTGCCTGGCATCATTTAACTTACCATAGGACTATTTCCACCTAAACATTAATCATCTCCATTGTTTCTGCAAGTATAACCATAATATAGCAACATTCTACGTTCTGATTATCCCTTCAGCAGCGGTCACCTCTAAAAGTGGACAAAACTTATATGATCCGTTCTAACGGTTCTTCAACTGTGGTCCATGGTACCCTGGGGGTCCGTGAAACCCTCCCAGTGTTCCACAAAGATTCGAAAAAATACCGAAACAAGAGCATTTACTCTTTAATGCTAAGAATAAATTATGAGGGAACGAAAAATTCCTTCATTAAAAGGTGAAAATTAGTGATGAAACACTAGAAATAAATACATATGATGCAAATTCCGGGCTTTAAACTTTGAGTTAATTCTTGGGGGTCCGCGAGGGCGAATGGTCTCTGAAATGGGTCCATGATCTAGGAAAATTAAAGAACCGCTGAGCTATTCCAGAGTAGGGGGAAAAGGCCGGTTCTGCACCACTTGCTAAGCCGGCTTAGCCAGCCTAGTCGGACCCCTATCATGCGCAGGCAGGCTTCCCGTGCCAATCCAGGGGCTGTGCATACATGGCAGGGGTCGATAATTAGTAGGTGAGGCAGAGTTTTCTAAAGTTCTCGAACACGTCAGTGAGGAGCAGTGTATTATTCGCAACATATAAATCATCATAATCCCCCAGTGTTGTCATCCCGAAATCCATCCACACGTTTTGGGCATGAGAGTAGTCCTCCTCAGTCAGTTCCTCTTCTGTCAGCTTGTTGAAGAAGTTACTTCTGGAAGATAGCTCCCTATCATCGAATCTGGAAAATGCATTCATATAGTCATACGGATACACCCACTTCCTCAACCATAGAGAGACCTTTACTGCAGGAAACTGGCTTCCGAGGTGACCAAATTCGGCTGGGGTGTGTTGGCCACAAGTTTCTTCAGCGAGGAAGCCATGAATTGTAGCAAGTCGATGAATCGCAGCTTCCCCACTGAGAAAGAGATGTACTTTTACTTGTTATTGGGGATGCATGAAAGGTCCCGGTTCTCGATTCTCCCAAAACCCCGGGTGATC
>QLNU02015360.1:7573817-7586444 GCA_006491805.2 Dysdera silvatica | reverse complement strand
TATCGTTTTTTAATTTAAAAGCCAAATGCATGATGATTCTCTAAATAATGGTTTAATATCGAACGACGAACGTCGACAACATTTGATTCGCTTGAAAAAATAATCTCTCATTGGAATGTCAAACGTTTTACATCACCCAGTCCATATATATATATATATTAATAAAACTTAGAGTTTTAAATTTGCTGAAACTGCTCATTTTCATATTACTATTACAATGCTTTTAAAGAAATTTCCGGTATGGTTTTATCCCTGAATTTAACTAATATGTTTACGGTTTATTAAGGAAGTTGAAAAACTTACATTTTACCATTTTTACGTGTTAAAATTCCCCCGAGTGTCGTTACTGCATAGTTTAGAAAGGCAGTTGTAGTCAGTTATGCATCACATATCATATTCGTATAACTCTCCTCCAAAAAAAGTAATGTCATTTTACCATATTCGTACTATAAAGACATAAGCTGTCCGCTAAAAGCGCTGTTTAGGAGAAAAATTAGATTTATAGCAGCAATTGCACTTTTCTTAAATAAACCTGAACTGACATTATCTTTAAATTGAATAATTTATATAACGAGCATAGCTCTTTTTGAAAATATTCAGTTTAACGGAAACTGGTTTTATTTTCAATTTGAAACGATTTCACGTTGATTGTTTTTAGCAACAAAAAAATTGAATTTCTCAGAATCATTCTGCCTTCACTTGACAAAGGGAGCAGTTGGCTCCCGAAACGTCGTGTTTTTAAACCTTACGCCAGTGTCGAAATAACTGTTTGAAATTGAAGCTTCTTATACACAGTCCGACAATTAAATAATAGTATTGATTTTATAATATGGAAAAGAGAAATGTCATCAACAATTCATTGCATGCCATCGAAATGTTCAACCTCGGTCTGCAATCTGGCAACATTGCCTCGCTGCACGCTAAGCATGACGGGAAATAAAGTGCCACTATGTGTGTGTAAAGTAGGCGTTGGAAATTTTTATTTAAGCCGTTTGAAACGCCTATGGAAGAGGATTCGCCCTGTGCGATCTGAGTATTCAACACCAGGCAGTTGGTTCCTGCTTCAAGACAATGAACCATTTCGTCGACAATAGTTATACAGGAATTTTTGGCTCGAAAAGAAGTGTATGTACTTAACTATCAACCCTACTGCCCAAATTTTTGGCCCCCCACGATTATTTTCTTTTTCCAAAACTTAAGTTTCCGTTGGAAGTTGGACTCTTTGACGATGTTGAAGACATCCGAAGGACTGTCACATGGACTCTTCGGGATATACCACAAAAAGATATGCAGAGGTCGTTCCAGTTCTTGCTCGATCAAGACACTCATTGTATCGATTCAGAAGGAATGTGAATAAAATACAGATATTATACAATTGTTTTGTTTCTGTTATATACTATGAATTCAGTCTCATTATTTAATTGTCAGACTATGTATTTAGTACTTACAAAGCTTCTAAATTCTGTGTGATTGTATGCACGCTTTGGCCTCTGGTAAACGTTGTAATCGAGCTAATAATATTATGAGGCTTGTCTACGCAGATTTAATGTCGGACTCTATCGAAAGTAATAAAGAATATGTAGGGAAACAAGAGCGGATTAAAGTAGCAGCTTTATGTAAGTACGGCAATTTTAGAAGCACCGTGAAACGCAACGTAAAACGGGTTGTCGTTAAGAAAATTAGTTTTAATCTGTTGAGAATAATTCTTCAAGAATAATGAAATAATAACTAGTAAATTTTTATCTAATGTGTACAACATCATCAGTGAGAATATATATTCGCTTGGTTCTTGATTCGTCATGTTTCAGCGAGAACGTTTTCTTCATTGTTTTATTTATTCATGAAGGAAAACAGCCCGCTGGAATTGCCAACGTATTCCTCTGGATGCCAGTTCGGCACTTTAGCTTCTAAGCTACTGTGGCAAGTTGTACAAAAGTTCTTTTTTTTTTTTTGTGTATTCAATATGCTAGTGGGGACCAGCTTTTTATGGGATTGTGGAGAAGCTTCATGATGATATTTTTTGCATTTCTCTATTTTTCTTTAAGCGTATAAGCTTGCAATAAGTGCTTTTCCTTTTCACTACTAAATGAGGTTTTGGAATAAGTTAAAAATCGTAACTAAAATTGCGTAAAAAATAGAAGTAAATTACTTTAATTCAGTACCCCTCTTTCATAGCTCTTCCTTATAAAAAAAATAGATCATTACCAATAACCATGCTTGTAGTTTCCAGCCTAGAGAAAATTTTAACGATCATCTGTCTATCAAAGTCATCTCTGTACCAGTTAATAATAATATATATGCAAAAGAACTATGACGTGTATTTCTCTTATACAGTGTGATCCAAAAGATAGTAAACGTTTAGAATATTTATATATCAGTGAATTTGCAATATGATGGTTTGGACATGATATAGGCGTAGCGTTATATGATCCCGTGGGACCCCATTGCCCCAATCATTTTAAAACTCTACGTTGCTAAACATAAAGCATAATATTATAAGGAGCTTTATGTAAAGAAGATTCCTTTTAGGCAAATTTTTAGTTACGATTATGTCGCTAAATTGTGTTTCATCTGTGACAGGACACAAAATACCTTATAATAATAATAAATGTTTAATATGGCGGTCATCATTATCTGGCACTACCAGAAGACGAAGTAAATAGTCATGAACAACATTAAACAGCATTTATGTAGTCGTCGTTAAAATATGCTTTCTGATAGAGTCCTTTAACATTGTCCGTGACGTAAAGTGATCTCATTATTCCCGAAACTTCAAATATTCCAATAACTAAAAATCACAGAATGTCAGGTCTGGAGACCTTGGTGGCCATTGATGCTGAAAGTAACGACTTACTGTTGAATTTTCTTCCAAAGTTAAGAGTAAGAGCTGTTTTCTTTCTTCCATACTAATAATAGAGCTGTTTATCAACAGCTCAACATAACGGTTATCTGTGACAATGACAATTACAAAATTCAAAAAGAAGATTTCGTCAAACAAAGGATCTCCAATCACAAACGAAAAAACGATTTCATACCATACTGTCACTTGGCCAATGTAAGGAAGTTTTCGTACAAACCCAAGGGTTTTCCTTCTTGTCCAAACTTCTGCAATTATGTGTGTTTACAGCTCAACTGAGAGACAGAAATATGTTTCCTCCGTTTACGAAATATTTAACTGCCTAGTATAACTTTCTTCAACGTGCTGAAAGGCCCATAACGTAAATGCTCCTTGCTTCGCAAAGTCAGGAGCATTAAATCCATGAAAGTGCTGAAGTTTGAAAGGTATCTACTAATACCTACTAGTCTTTGTGCTCTCCAGGAAGTTCGATGTGAAACTTAACGAGCACTTGATTCTTCATGCACTGATGACATCGCGATAGGATCTTCAATTCTTTTGAAGCTTCTACCGCAGTTAAAACAAATGCTGATGGCCTCCCACTTTGTGGAAAACCTTCAAAGAATCAGCTTTTCCAAATCTCTTAATTATCTTCATCAATACGGTAGCAATCATCAGTCTTCTGCAATGTCTCATATCATTGAGCTAACGGAAAGTTCGTAAATTTGTAGTTGCTGCTTCAGAGTTCAGGAAGTGGAGTCCCACACGAAGTTCTTATTTTCAAGGGATTATTACCCTCCTCATGGTTAACGCAATTGCCAAATTGTCAAACATAAAGCCATCGGGGCCTACTTTTATAATTTTGCGTGGAGAACTGAGATGGTTATTAATATTTTTGGCAGCCATGTCTAAGCCTAAACTAGAGCTTTTAAGAAAATAAAAACTGGCTTGAAGTCGATCCGCGGTACTTCGGTTCTCATGGAGGGTCATTCAGACTTCGTAATTCAGACTTTAAAAAATGTGGACTCCAGATACATACGGGTAAAAACAACTTGTGTTCTCACGGTTGCGTTTAAAGCACACGAATTTCGGAAATTTCCAATGGCAACTAATCGTTTTTATCTCGTTGCGATCAACAGATGCAGAAACCATAAAACGATTAAACTATATATTTTAAGCCTAAAGAACCAACTTCTGACTATGGCGGGCAGAATAAACTACAAACGTTCTACAATACTGTTGTAATTCCTTCGTTTGCCACACTACGATATAAATGAGCGATAAAAAATTGATTTACGGATATTTTTTTTTTCATTTTTTCTGTAAATTCTTGAATTTCAAAACTTCATTCCTCAGTCGTTTTTCGGCCGAAAAAAAGAGCTCGACAATTTTTATGGTTTTTATACATGCTAATTACCATGAGGTAAAAAAAATAGTGTTGATATTGGGAATTCGTTCGTTTTAACCGTAACCGCGACAGCACATATACTTTTTACATGAATGCATCTGGCTCATACTTTTTTTTGTTTAAATCTCGAATTTCAGTACTCCATCATTGCGGTCACTAGAGTTTTGTGAGTAACGGAGGTTTTCTTAGAACACCCTGTACATTTAAAAACGATTAAGTGCATATAGTGAGATAAAAGATTTGAACGTCACCAATGTTTACAAGATTCAGTTTTATGGCTGACAGCGAAATATTTTCTGGCTATCTTTTATGTAATTTGGAGAATAATTTAATTATATATGATTAGTCCCATTTCCCTTATAAAATCCTGAAAGATTATAGGATTTTAGATGTTTACTCTAAATTCTGTTTTCAAAAGGAACACTTGTGATAGAGAATATAAAGTGAAAATCACAGTACTGTTAGGCATTGTACAATTTTGAAGATTCTGGAGAATGTGCTTAATAAGCACCCACAGAATTTGCTTCGAAAATTTGCTTCTCCTTCTCAATTAATTTCAGAGAAAGATTTTAACTAAAATAAATATTTTCAGACGTTGCCACGAAAACCCGTTCTACTGAGAAAAAAAATGATTTTGCAACTAACCACTGATAAGTAATGATTAAGTACATCTGTGCAAAGATAATTAGCGTCAATAATGAGTAAAAATAGTGGCACTCCTGCTAAATAATTTAATAATATTTTTTTTTTTGCAGTCGTACAGCAAACCTTCGTTCTAAAGGCATTGGCAAAGATGCTGATCGTATACTTTGCTTTGATGTTGGTATATTGAAGAAAAAGCAATTTTTTAATATCAGTGGCAAGAAAATCCCAAACATAAATTGAATTATCCGGAATAGGGTTTGCAGACATTAGTATGTTTTCTGTGCACGTGTAAAAAGTTAAAAGAACCAATTTCAAAGTATATTTTGACCAATTAAAGAACACTTGCAAATGATGATTGATATACATAAACTACTACTTTTCTATCACTATCCTACCCATAAGCGTAGAGTTATATGAGTCCGTGGGACCCGGGCCCCCCAATAATTTGAAATAAATTAAAAATATGCTGTAATGTATAAATGTACATAACATGTGTTTGCCCCCCCCCCAAATAAGTTTGCAAACCCTTCGTTCATGACCATACTGTGCTCTTTCTGTTATTAAATTATAATAATACTATTTATTTATTTACAACAACCAAGACATAGAAACAACTAGTCAGTAAGTACATAATTTGTTACAATATACATATTATAAACAGTATCGAAATATAATAAAATATGCCATTTAGTAATAAGACAATTTCAAATTTATGCCTCTATGTAAACCTAATTAACTCGGCTGTATAAGATTAATGTAAAATTCAGATCGGCATATTTTATATATCATCATCATCATATTCAACCATTATCTATCCACTGCTGGATGAAGGTCTCTCCAAATGCTTTCCACACAAGTCTATCCTGAGCAATTCGCTTCCACGTCACCCCAACCTGTTTTCTTATTTCATCCACCCATCTAGTTTGAGGACGTTTTCTAGGTCTTCGGTGGTCTCTTGGAATCCAGTTCAGAATTTCTGTTGTCCATCGTTGATCAGTTCTTCTTGCAATATGCCCAGCCCATCGCCATTTCAGCCCTTTTACTTTAACAATGATGTCCTCTACTCTAGTTTGCTCTCTCACCCAAGTGTTCCTTTTTCGATCTCTCCTAGTTATTCCAAGCATGCACCTCTCCATGCTCCTTTGCGTTGTCTGTAACTTTCGTATTGCTCCAACTGTTAGACTCCATGTCTCTGATCCATAAGAGAGGACTGGCAATACACACTGGTTGAAGACCTTTCTTTTTAGACACAAAGGCAATTTCCCCTTCAGGATAAAACTGTTTCTTCCAAATGCACTCCAGCCAAGTTTAATACGTCTGTTGAGTTCTTTCATAATGTTGCCATCCATTGAAATCAGCTGGCCAAGGTAAATATATGAATCAGCAATTTCTAGCTCAATGTTGTCAACTTGTATTTTTGTTTCCTCTACGAAATTATTGAACATGATCTTAGTTTTTTGTAGGTTCATCTTGAGTCCAACTTCTTTACTTCTAGTTGAGAGCTCCTGTACCATGTCTTGGAGTTCTGATGGGTTCGTTGAAAAAATAACAATGTCATCAGCAAACCGCAAATGATTTAAATATTCACCATTTATTTTTATTCCCTTGTCATTCCAATTTATCTGCTGAAAAATCATCTGTAAAGCTGAAGTAAAAAGTTTTGGAGAAATGGTATCTCCCTGCCTCACACCTTTACCAATTTTGATAGCTTCGGTATCTTTATGTAACCGAAATTTTGCACTTGCATTTTTATACACACGTTTCACCATGTCAATGTACACATCCTCGATGTCTGTTGATCTTAAAGAGTTGATGACTGCTGATGTTTTAATAGAGTCAAAGGCCTTCTCATAGTCAATAAATGCCACACACAATGGAAGTTCATATTCATGTGTTCTTTCAATTAATTCTCTTAATACTTGAATATGGTCCACTGTACTGAATCCACTTCGAAATCCAGCTTGTTCTCTTGGTTGAGCTGCATCTAATTTTTTCTGCAGGCGATGTGTTAGCACTTTTGTGAAGATTTTATAAATAGCAGGTAACAAGCTAATTGGTCGGTAATTTTTTAAATCCTCTTTATCACCTTTTTTATGCAAAAGAATTACTGTTGCAGAATCCCATTGGTTTGGTATGTTACCGCTGTTAAGACATTTGGTAAAGAATTTTGCAAGTATGTCTTCTACATATTCTCCAGCTTCTTTTAGGATATCTAATGTAATACCATCATCACCAGGGGCTCTTCCTTTCTTCATATTTTTTATTGCAAATGAAACTTCTTCTTTTAAGATTTTAGGAGCTGTTCCTTCGACTATTTCGGCGTCTTCGTTTAATCCACTGTTACTTTCATATAGTTTTTTGTAGAATTCTTCAACTCTTCTAAGTATTTCTTCCCTATTTCTTGTTACGGTGCCATCCTCTCCTTTTAATGCAATGATGTGTTTCTTCCCAACAGATAAACTTCCTTTAACAACCCTAAGGCTCTTGTTATTTTCAATGGCTTCCTTTACTAGCTCACAGTTGAATTTTCTTATGTCTTTTTTCAAGTTTTTGCGCAAAATTTTGCAAAGTTCTACATACTCAATCCTGGAACTGGTATTTTGATTGTCCACTTTCATATCTCTTCCTTTTCATGAGCTAAGTTTCTGTTATCTCAGATAATTTGTTATTGTGCTTTTACAGGTTACACTCAATCAATTTCCTGCAAGCCAATCTGTCTTAACAATGTTTTCATTTGCTTCTGAGATATCACTTTCATCAATAATTTTCCAGTGCGGGATGATTTTTAATTCCAAACTGAATGCCTCAGTATTTGCTTTCACTCTCATAAATCACCCTCTGCATTTCTACTTGTTTCCTAATGAGCTTCTGCCTTTCTAGTTTAGTATTTAAGTGCATTTTACATCTCACCATTCGATGATCACTTCCAGTATTAAATCTGTTCAGTACGCTGCAATCTTCAATAATTGATTTCTTGTTTGCCAGTATATAGTCAATTTCGCTGGTTCCTCCATTGGGGTGTTTCCATGTCCATTTTCTTTGTAGTTTCTTCTTAAAAAATGAATTCATGATGCTAAGATTTTCAGCTTCGGCAAATTCTATGAGTTGATCGCCACGTTCATTCCTTTCCCCGTATCCGTATTTACCAACCGATGTCTCTCCTTGTTCCTGTTGTCCAATTCTTGCATTAAAATCTCCCATGATGAGCTTGATGTGTTG
Organism: Dysdera silvatica; assembly: GCA_006491805.2. Classification (NCBI taxonomy): domain Eukaryota; kingdom Metazoa; phylum Arthropoda; class Arachnida; order Araneae; family Dysderidae; genus Dysdera; species Dysdera silvatica. The sequence continues at coordinate 7,578,336 of QLNU02015360.1, read as the reverse complement.
TTTCCCCTTGGTATGTAGCTGTTTGATTTCTTCATAGAATTCCTCAACCTCCTCGTCGGTATGGCTTGATGTTGGTGCATATGCTTGTACTATCTGAAGTTGGTATCGCTGGGTTAGTTGAACAACGAGCCTCGCTGCTCGATCTGACGTGCTTTCGACTTCAAGAAGGTAGTCTTTAATTCTTTTGTTGATTAAGAAGCCAACACCACTTGTTCTTCCAGTTTCCGTTCCTCTATAATAAAACAAATGTCCACTTTTAAGTTCCACCAACTCTTCACCTTTTCTTCTGACTTCACTGAGTCCTACAATGTCCCATTTGATCTTTTCAAGTTCTTCTTCCAATTCCTGAAGTTTTGCTTCAGAAGCAAGGGATCGTCCATTATACGTTGCCAAGGTCAATAACAAACGGCAGCCTGGGCCATTCCAGTGATTCTTAGCACCCCCTGCTTTCATGCCACGCTGACCGCTGCCTTGATCAGGAGCACTCCAGCACCTGGAGACTAGGGGCCATGGTTTTTGGTGTATTAGCATATTGGAGGAATTAGCCATCATTTCACCACGCTGGCTAGACGGGTTGGTGAATTAGCCCTCCCCTTCCGCCTTTCTATCCGTGCAGCAAATATTAATTTGCCTCATAAATAGAAAGCCCAGCCTGCACCACTTGAAGGCGGGGTAGGACACTAGGTTACTGGCCTGGCCGGTTCCACACATCGTCACATACGTTCAGCGTGTGGGTCTCCTTCCAGTTAGATACCAGCAACCCTTTTGCAGGCCATATATATATATATATATAATATTATAATTGCTATTAGTTAGAATCTTCCATCCAGTGCTCTGTGTGTGGAAGGTCACAAGTAAATGCCAGTGGCATAACAAGCTTTACACTCAACTCATTTGCCCAAACAATTTAAAATCAAGCTCCCTTCCCTTCACCAACCTTTCCCTCACTGCCTTCTTGAACAGCTTCAAATTGCTCAGTGTTTTTAGTCCTTCAGTTAACGTATTCCACCATTTAGGTCCTCTGTAGTCAGTGTTGTCTCTGCCCATTTCTGTACATATCTTAGGTAAATATAGATAGTATTCAGTTCTCAATCTTCTCTCCCCATAAATTTCTTTCATCAATTTTTGTTAAGGTGCTGTAATCATTTATCTCTCTAACATGTAAAATTCCAAATTTCTTCCCTATCATTTCCCTATCTATATTTTGTTTCTTAAAAACCTATTTTGTAACATCTCTAACATTCTAAGACCCCCCTAAATTTCCCCAAACACTGTTGTAATATCGTAGATGACAATAGATAAATGAAAAATATAATTCTATTAAGTGTTTCCGACTGACCTATTTTAGAAAAATCACATTGAGTTCTTCACGGAAAAAAATTTAAATGTGGGAATTGTTCCAAAGTGATATTGTTAAATTGGGGATTTTTTAACATTACAAGTACAGGAATTTATTTGGGACCAGTGAAAAATAACATTAAATGTGGAAAACGTTAAATTGGGATTGCACTCTTTCGTGTTTATTATTAAAATGAGTTATTTCGGTCATCTCATATAAACATAATTCGTTTTATCTTTATTCCATAGTGTTTGTGTTTATGTTACACCATTCTTTTTGCCACTATTTTTTGTATGTGTACTTTACAAGATAGTAAAATAGCTGATGTATATATATATGAGTATTTTTCTAGTTATATAGTATTTATTTCTAAACCACATGTTCCTAAAACATATTGTGACAATTTTTATTTTTCTATGAAATGGTTGAAATTAAAACCAAAGCTTTAGTTAACCAACTGTTTGCTTTATATTTATTTTCAATAAAATTATTGTTGACCTAGTAGTTGCTTTATATATTTTTAAATAATACATAATTTAAATATTTGCTTTGGTCAATGAAAATTGCATTCTCTCACAAGAAACACTAGTAGACTTGTAATTTATATATTATGTAGTACTCCCTGAGAAAAGAATGATTTATCGACCCTGGTGGGACGCAAGCCCACAATCTCTTGATTGCCATTGTCACGTGCATCAGACATTTTTACCTTGTGAGAGTATATAAGGTGGTACTATGGACAAGTCAAAGAAGCCAAACATCAAATAGGAGAGACTAGCATTGATATTAAAGTCAAACGCTTGACCAGCAATCAAGAGATTGTGGATTTGTGTCCCACCAGGGGTCAATAAATTCTTTTTTTTTGCAAGTAATTCATCATCTATTATTAATACATCATTGGCGATGACGTGAATTGCTTGACTTTAATAAATTTATTAGATTACTAGATATGTACGGTTTCACATTAAATAGGAAAACCTTTGGTAACATGGAAGTCCTGATAATATGAACTGCTTTCTACTATATAACAAAGTTTATATGTGCACACACACACACTTGCTATGGGGTACAAAATCTAATGTCTGACTACTGTATGTATATTTACTGTATGTCACCAGACAACCATTAGAACACTGCCATTGGATCCTTGATGCATGGATAAAGGTTGTCTGGACTGATAAGGTACATGCTGATGGCAGAGTATGAGTGTTTGTCACCAAGTACATAAAACAATGTATCCCTCATGTCAACAGGGTAGAGTAAAGATCGGTAGTGGTATCCTCGTATGGGGACTATTTACATGCGATGAAATGGACCCCTGGTACATGTGCCATCGTCCTTCACTAGTAAACGATATGGAGACCTTCTGGTAGATTATGTGTACCTATTTATGTGCCTGCAGTAAGACAATGCACCAGCCCATCACTCCAGAATTGTGAGCAAGTGATTGGATGAACACTCCAAGGACACGAGGATGCTGTAGTAGCTCCCGAGGTCACCTGACCCTAACCCTGTCAAACACATCTGAAATGATGATCTGAGGGATGTGTGCACTGCAGATCATGCTATGAACGATCTCTTTTTCATTGTGGGAGGTTGTACAGTGGTCGTGGATGAGTATGACTGCTGAATGCTTCCAGTGCTTTGCAGAGTCAGTGCCACACTGCATTACTGCTGTCATCCGGGTGAAAGTGGAGTGCTGTATGCTACTAGGCTGGTATCTCTAATTCAAGTACTCATGAGTATACATGCACATACCATTAACAGTCCACTGCAGGATGGAGACCTCTCTCTTATCACACATTACATGAATAATGGATCAATACAGATATTGTATGTCAAAGAAAGATGAAATATTAAAATGAAGAAACTAAATGTAAGAAAGGGAACAGAGGAATAGATGTTACACCTCTGGTAGTTGAGGATTGTGCAGAAATTTTGGTGGCTCAACTATTGTTGATTTTTAATGAGATAATAGAGAAGGAAATGATACCAAAAGACTAATGTACAAAAATATTACCAATGGCTAAAAAGCTGAAAGAAAAAAAAAATTGTAGACCAATATCATTATTACCGATTTTTTAAAAGATATTTGAAAAGCCGATATATGGATTCTTACGAACCTATAACAAAAATATATTAAAATAAATACTATCAGAAAGATGGGGAAGAATCTACTGGAAACCGCACATTAAGAACGGTAGAAAGAGTCATATATAAATGGAAAGTAGAGGTATGGAGGGGAATCTTTACGATTTGGAGCCCCAGCGCTGTTCACAAGATTACTACCGTCGGTGTTAAACAACAATTGTCGCTAACCGCCATGCCTAAATAATGGGATAAATCGAATTTAAATGAATAAATATGGTATATCGCACCGGGTTCCATTTTTCAATCCTGTTATTCTTGTTTTATGAATAGCATGTTCAATGTAATTGGTTGAAAGGAGAGAGCACTTTCGTACGTGTATGGTATTAAGGAGATAGCATCTAAATGGACACGGAAAAGTCAAAGAAGGGATATTAAAATGGAAGAATGGTTTAGGAATAGGCCATTAATCCATGCTGGATCGTGAGTTTCTCTTGGAATTTTTCATTTTAGTTTTCTAAGCATTTTGTGTGAATAAATATTTTATCGTGGGAATATTCCGAAGAAAATAATAGTTCTGAATGTGTCGGAAAGCTCAGACCCAGAAAGCCTAACTAACATCTGTGCAGCAACTGCCAGTGATCAAGCTGTGTATTTTTAAATATGTGAGTATTCGTGAAGGATTAAGAATTTCCAGTCGTCGAATTTTTTAGCATTCTAGAAAGGGTACACGGATTATTATGACCTGTTGTAAAAAGTGCCTGTAAGCCAATTTCAATAATGTGTGGTGCATCCTTTGTTCTTAAAACAGAACAAAATAACATCTATGTTGCAAATACCGGTGAGCAAAGAAATGTGCCAGAAAAGTGTGTATTAATCGAAGGAGTGTACTGAAACATTATGATTATGCCATAATTAATTATGCATACTTATGATAGCCTAATGTATGAACTTTTTTTAAGAAATGGAAGGTGTTTATGAGTAAATTTGCAGAGGTCAGGCTAGAGTCTAGTAAATAGAGAAGTTACCGGGCCCTCATAAAAGAATTTACCTTGACTCGGCCTCATAAAGGTTGAGAAGTACTAGTTTAGA
>QLNU02015360.1:7544008-7562682 GCA_006491805.2 Dysdera silvatica | reverse complement strand
AGATCATGCGCTCGAGATTTATTAAAAAAATATTTAGTACAAAAAATCACCGATAGACGGCGCTGAAGTGCAACAAAACGTTCTATAGTTGTTATATATGTTCGCCATGGCTCTGCACAACCCTGTTCAATCGCAAAATAGTGTGCTCTACAGCTGAACGCAGTCCGCATGAAGTCCACGAACATGGAGACGAATACAGTCTTTCAGATGTGACAGGGTTGCGGGTTGTTCTCGGTAGACATGATCCTTTAAGAATCCCCATAACCAAAAGTCACATGGTGTGAGATCGGGTTAGTTAGGTGGCCAACTTGTTGGAAAACAACGGCTGATCATCCGTGCAGCGGTGAAAGTTTGCCGTAACACCTATTGAATGCCACGATGAATATGGGGAGGTGCACCGTCCTGCATAAAAATAGTGTCCTGGACGCGGTGACGTTACTGAAGTTCTGGGATCATAAAAGTTGTCAACATGTCCCGATAGCGTTGTCCATTGACGGAACAGGTTTTAAACCCTGTTGGAGTCATCTCCTAAAAAAATAAGGCCCAATGATGAACGTTGAAGTGAAACCGCACCATACCGTAACTTTTGCAGGATGCAAAGGCACTCGATGGATTGTGCGTGGGTTTTCTGTTGCCCAAATGCGGCAGTTGTGCGTATTCACTTTTCCATTCAGTTAATAGTGCGCCTCATCCGTCCACAGAATGTTTCATGGCCAAGCGGCATCGACTGCCATTCGTGTAAGGAACTGCAGTGCAAATGTTTGCCGAACTTCAGCGTCCCGGTCATACAGCTGGTGAAGACTATGGATTTTGTAAGGATAATAACCCACAATTCATCGCCAAACGGTGGAATAGGGCATATCAACAGCACGAGAAATAGCTGGTACACTCACAACACCATGCGGGTCTTGGCTAGTTGCTTCCACGACCGCCATAGCCACCTCTTCCACGCTTGCAGAGCCTGCAGGTTTTCGTCCTTTACCTGGTAAAACTCCAAGTTGTCTGGTTGTTTCGAATTTTTTCATCATGTCACGTAGAGCGCGCGTGGTCATTGGTCCTCGGCGTAGGTTCTTCTGTCGGCGGAGTGCTTTTGTTGCAGCAGATGAGTTCTCGTCATTCTGGTAGAAAACCTTCACTAACAGTGCTTTGTCTTTCAAAGTCGGTATTGTGCACCAGCGAACTGGAAACTCTTTCTCGTGCAGCGCCTGCCTTCCTCTTTTATCAGATTCGCCATTTGCATAGGTTGCACAGAGGCTAGGTTTCTGCAAATCACGTTTCACTAGTGTTACAGCGTCGTCTATCGATGATTTTTTGTACTAAATATTTTTTTTCAATAAATCAATTTTTTTTTTTCATACAATCGAACGCATGATCTGAAGTGTCTGCTGTCCAAATTTCATGTCTCTATGACCCATACAACGCCCTACAGAGCCCTCTGAGTTGAGGAAGTTTAATTTCGACAACCCTGTATATGGTTATATAGGCTTACGGTTATAGAGAACAACGGCTATAATGAAGAAAATCCATCCATGACTTGATATTTGTTATACCGAGTTCGACTATATTGTTGCAATTCGCCATTTTGATTGTATTGTTACAATACACCACTATGAAAATTCAAGTTTACTGCAACCTTTTCTTACAAACTTCTGATGCTTAAGCTCCAATTATTTTATCAGACCTTTTAATAAATAGAAAATTTTACTCAAAGAAACTTGTACTTCAATTTTTATTCTATGAATTAAATAAAGGGGGTTACGAGCCCACTGGGTAATTTATAATTCTAGAGGAAGAATTTTGGGAGAATGATTATAATCATTAATCTCACAACTTTAGGCGCTGTTGAATTTCAACTGCTCCTAAATTGTGTAATTAATGATTATATTGGTTTTGCGCAGTGTGTTGTTCACGCATACATACAAATTCAAGTGGATAATTATCTCACGGATAACATTGTTATGGAGATTTATGGAGTTAAAATGTGTAAGTTGATGAGTAATTGAAAAATATTCTTATTTCTTTATGAATTATAAAGCTTATTTAAATTGCTTTAATTATTTTTCTTGGCATTCTTCTTCCCAGTTGATATCATTTTTCTATAATTGTGATCTTGATTAATATCATTCCAAATTTCGTAAATGGAACGAAGAAGTATTGTGTAGCCTTAAAAATTAATGAAGACTATTATGTGTTCATTAGACAAATATATGAGTAAATTTAAAATAGTTTTCAATACTTTTGTTAAAGCAAAACTAAAAAATAGATAATGAATTTCATGTTACGATATATTATATAATGCCTGTCGAAAAAATGATCTAATGGGTCATTCCATGTCAAACCACCGAATATTATTGATCCGACCCCTTTACTTCGCCGAATTGATGACGAAAACTTCGCCGAATTGATGCCGAAAACTTCGCCGAATTGATGACCCAATGGATGATTGAAATATCCCAAATTTTAACTTTATCCGTCAAATAGATCAAATATGGCCAAGGGTCAGAAATCGCTGAAATCTGCCTGTTTTAGATTGTCGTGCTTTACAAAATTGACTGTAACTTTTTTCGTTTTTAACCTACAAAGGTAAAAAGATCTCATTTGAAAGATTCTTTAAAGATCTTTCTAGATGTGTAATAAAACTAAGTATTATAAGCAGAATTGTTTTAAATAAGATGAAAAGTTTGACGAATTTTTCAAAATGGGGTCACTTTATTTTTTTCAAGAAATTATATATTATATAGAATGATATTCTACACCTTTTCTTAAAATTTCGTGATGGAACCGCTATGGCAAAAGAGATATTAAAAAAAATTCGACTCAAAGGTGTGTGACTTATTTCACGCATTGTAACCTCCTCATACTCCAGACTGAAATTATTATTGTATACATTATTATTATGTCTTTCATTAAAATTTAATGAAAGCCATAATAATGAAAGAAAAGCAGCAACATGCTTATATATTATTTAATAATATATAATAATCCTTGTTCAACTGAAAATTTGCAGAATTTCAATATTTATAATTTTGTAATTATATAAAAATAGGAGAAACTGATTACTAGTAATAAAATCAGTAGCGTAAAATCAGTACGTAACTTCTGCAAGGTGGGGGCTCCCCTTTTATCGTATATTTTCCATAAAATTTATAAGTAAAAAGAAATTATTTTTTTAGTTAATAAGGATTTTTTTTAATCTTTAGGTAAAATATAAAGTAAAATAAACGGTTTCCAACTGTGGCAAACTCATTACGCGTATTTACTTTAGCTGTTTTCATTGCCTTTAAAATTGAACTCAACATCCGAAAATTACAAAATCTAGAAGAGTTTTGAAGCTATAGTATACGCTTTGCGTCAGAACCCTACGTCATGAAACGGTGACTAATAGACATGTGTTCTGTTTAAAATATTGGAATGCGTCGCTGGTAAATTTCTTATAGAAGACACAACACTATTTATATTTTTTTTTTCATATATGCATATACAAATTAATTTTCGTAAAAGAGGGGCCCAAAACATTATTGCGGGGGGACCCCGAGACTTTCTGTTACGCCACTAAATAAAATAACTACATATGTATTTTATCAAACGTAGGGGCGCTAGTAAAATACTAGTGCTCACTATGAATTTTGAACAACAGCTGCTTTACAGCTGTTCTTTAAAATTCATAGTGAGCACTAGTACTTTACTAGCGCCCCTATGGTTGAAAAATATATATTTAGTTATTTTATTGCTAGTTATATGTTTCTCCTATTTTTGTATAATTACAAAATTATAAGTATTGTAATTCTGAAAATTTTCAGTTGAACAGGGATTAGCATATTATTTAATAAAAAACATAGTATTAAATAAAAAGGCAGCAACATGCAGCAATAGACAAATCTGGAATATGAGAGGTCACAATGCATAAGAATAAAGTCTTACCTTTGAGCCGAATTTTTTTAATACCTCTTGAACCCATAGCGGTCCCATCATGAAATTTTGAGAAAAGATGTAGAATATTATGCTGTATAATATATAATTTTTTAAAAAAAAATAAAATGACCCTATTTTGAAAACTTCAAGGTCAAACTTTTCTTTTCAATTTATTTAAAATAATTCTGCTTATAATACTTACTTTTGTTACATATTTAGAAAAATCTTTAAAAAATCATTCAAATGTGACCTCCTTTATCTTTGTAGATTAAAAACGAAAAAAATTGTCAATTTTGTAAAGTTACTTATTAACCAAACAGCACATTTCAGCACCTTTGACCCTTGGCCATTTGATCTATTTGATTGATGAAGCAAATTCTGGGACATATTTTCTAGCATCCACTGGGTCATCAATTCGGAAAAATTTCAGGGAAATCTAAAGGGTCGGGTTGTGAATCATCAAAATTTTGGGTGGTCTGATCTTGAATGACTCTAATACTGTTACCCATTGGCACAGAGATGAAGCTATGATATAAAATCTTGATAATATTATTAAAATATATCGACTCGTTATCATTTTAATGACAGTCATCAAATACGCCCATATAATGAACTTGAAACGTTTAAATTTAAAACAATACTTCCTATAAAGAATGTAATTAATATTCTTGCACATTTCTGCTTTTCTAAGGAAAAAAAATTAGATAAATGAACCAGCGTTTTCGACCGTTGATCAATTTTTGCAATACACGGTGGAACCTGGTAAAATGACCCCACCTGATTAAAGTGACCACTCTTTATAAGAGAGAGCTGGTAGAGACTTAGTCATGCCTATTTCAAAGTGTGTCGGTTATAGTGACCGCCCGCTGGTGGTAACCACTGAAGTCCAGTCCCAAAAGTGGTCACTTTAGACAGGTTCTACTTTACACAACTGTTCAATTTCACATATTTGACTTCAACAATATCATCATCAGTTTTGCAGTATTTTTATTGACATGTTCTGCTGTGACTTCGGTGTTCTTAGAAGAAAGATCATTATTAAAACTCATCATTATTAAAACTCATCATTATTAAAACTCATCATTATTTTCACTGCTGAAAAGCTTAACGAAAATAAGTTTGAATTCTAGAACAAAATTTATTGGACTGGTTTTATTTTGGAATTATACTGCGATTTTGCCAAATACATAAAAAATAATACAAAATTTATATTGCTCTGGTAAATTAAGTAGTATCAATGAAGAAAACCATTTTCAATACGTTCCTTTTTTTGATACCTTAAAATTGTTTCCATTACATTCCTTTCCGCACTTCTTTCATTTGTTTTCAATTCTCGCATTTGTAGTTATTCTTTATATCTTTAATTCTATGGTCAAAAGTTCTGAAACACAGCGTTTAATCTTTCTACACAGTCGCAGTTTCTTTTTAGTATATAAAATTCTTGTCTTACAAATACCCTCTTTATTTAAATTTAATATTTTTTATTTCTCGTTTCATGGTACAGCCTTTAATTGATATCTTCTGTTCAAGTTTGATATGTGTGATATCTCTCCTATTAAGGCCCTTCTTCAAAATAATTTATAAACTACTGCACTTAATATTTATTCAGCTTTCAAAATATTTAATATAATTTTTTTTCTTATATAAGAATATGTCCTTCATATTCTGTATCAAATAATTTACTTCTTTCAGGACTCTATATACTTTAATTTCGAGTTATTTGGTATTTCTTTTATACAATTAATATTTTTTCTTATTTTTTAATAGAATTCTTTAGCAGTTTTCTCTATTTTTCTTTTTTTTAAGTTGCTATTATCTCTTCGTTTATAAAACTCCTTACTTTTCTGTGTTATCAACCTTTAATCGTTTTACGGTTATTATTACCAATGATTTCCTCCAGAAGAAAGGATTCGCAATTGACGTTTCTCCTTAATAATCTACACTGATTTTGTTTCACAAAATATGACATATTCAGCCATTAAAATTTGGTCTATCTGAAGATAATTCCCCTGGTCGTGAAAAAAGTTTCTACGTTTCAAAAGAGAAACTTTTTCGTCTACATCAAGCGAAGAAAACAAGTAAAGAGGTTGTAAAATTACTAGAATTGGTATAAGAAATATTCAACGCATTTTTAAAATTTGGACGGGGTGTAGTGAATCATCAGCTTCGTAAAACAATCTTGAATAATATTCACCGGATATTACTAAAACGCTTGCTGAAATTAAGTCATGAAAAAATCAACAGTAGCATTCACAAATACGATTAGTGGTGAAAGTAAAAGTGCAGTATTTCCACTCAGACAATGTGACGAGAACTTACATGATTAGGATAAAACAGTCGTGTGGCCACAACGAAACTACTTGTTCGTTAAAATACTCAGAATTTGCTAACGAACATAAAGATTGGATTAAGCATCAATGGCAGAACGTTATGTGGTCGGATGAGTTCAGATTAACTCTGTTGTAAACGGGTCTGCCCTGAAGAAAATTATTGAGAGTATGCGGTGCTATCTTAATTAAAGAGTACTGTGAGTTGAATTCGGGGTTACTGGACTTGGTGACAAGACGGTGCCGCGCGGACTGGCATTTGACTGGTCGTCTATCGTCTATCCAAGCCAAAGGTGGCAGTTGCCACTGTCGTGAGTTTTTCGTTCTTCTTCTGGTCGTACTCAGGATATTGTTTTAAGGCTTGAGGGGTTCAGGGGGCTTCCTCATTTGTTTCCATTCAAGTTTGTAAATGACTAGAAAAAAAAAAAAAAGGCTGAACTTTGTTGAAAGTTGCCCAAAAACCAGCAAATACAAAAAAACTTTCGTACTCGGTATTTTTAAAAATTTTCTTGCAAGTACGCGGCGCACACAGCGCGTACCCTTTGGGGACAGCCTTGATGGTAAACTGATAGGAGCATCCGGGTAAGAAGAGAGATACAAGAAGCAATAGACTTAACATGCATAGTTTCTATTTTACAAACTTGTGGAAGTAAGATTCGGTGGTCAGTTATTATTTATTATTCAAATATTATTTATGATTCGATTGGTCTGGTCTATGCTTAGTAACGTTATGCAGTAATAAAATGAAGTCAGATGACTGCCTGAGTGTACTGAATATAACTGGGTTATCCCATCAACAGATTTTTTCTCCGATGCAGTGGCGGATTTGTAAAATTGCCGCCCTTAGGCACAGCCTGTACTGCCGCCCCCTCCCTCCTTTACAAAGAAAGGAATATTTGTTAAAAAAGAAACGCATATCATGCTCTTAAAATTTGATATGTGAAGGAGATTTTTCGTACAATTATTCAAACTAATAAGATACAATTCGAAATTATTGCTACCATAATCGCCAACTTCGTGGATTCGAGACATTTTTTGAATCCGCAATAATTTTAGTATGGATTCCTGGAACCTCTGATGTTTTTGCGTATATTTCGCGTATTTGAAAAAAATACGTGTATTTTCCCCAAACACACGTATACATCCTTGCATGAATTTTTCGTTATCAGTTCAAATTTTTTATTATTCATTCGTTTACTATTAGTATATACAAAAAGCGTGTTAAGCCTGGATTTATAAATAGGCCCGCTGGGCAAATGCCTAAGGCACAAAATATGTATGGCCATTTGTCTTTCGATTCTGTAGTTTGCATTTGCGGGCAAGTTAAAGTAGTCGCTTATATGTCATCGCTATTGGGGAAACAGGGCAATAATTAAAAGAAACATTATTTTTTCAACATTGTCGAGTTTGGACAATTTTATGTTTAAACACTTTGATTCTGCCCCTTAATAAGTGCCGCCCCTAGGCCTGTGCTTTGTGTGCCTACTTAAAAATCCACCACTGCTCCAATGGCACGGGTATATTTCAGGACGATAATACACTGATCCATCGAGCTCACAAACTGCGAAAATCTAATTCAAGAAGCACGAGGAATTATCTTCATGCGTGAATTGGCCGCCAGAATGCTGACACTAATCCTATTGAAAATCCTTGAGATGTACTGGAGAATAATTGGTACGTCTGTACAAGATATTGGTGGAAAATTAATGCAGCTGTACACGAAAATGGATATTGAAACGTTACATAAATTCGTCAAAACAATGCCATGAAATTACGCACCGTGATGAATGGTAAAATCGAAAGAAATATTGAGGTGTAAAACTTTTTTTTTGGGGCCAGGTAATGTATTTAAATAAACTAGTTGTTTATAATTTATCCTCATAAAGAAGAAAATCGATATTGGAGAAGCCAAGAGGGTTAGAATCCTAATATTATTTTTGTTAGAGAATAAAAGGCGCAGTTCAAACTTTTTGGCAATAACGATAATACCTATTTTTTATTTAAAATAATTTTCAGGCTGTCTAGCATATATAAAGGTTTGAAACATTTTATTGAGTAAATCTCAATAAAGTGAGTCAAGTGTTTTAAAACTATTATGTTATATGATAAGCAACGAGATATTCTATCGCTACTGTTTACAAATTAAGTTTTATTATTGCAAAGTATAAAGACAGGAAATTCCTTGAAGAAAAAAGGTTTCGTAGCCTCAGCATGATCAATATTAAATTCAATTCATACACATTCGCTATCTACATATCAATACTTAAAACATTTTACTTTATTTTCACCACTTTTCTCAATCCGATCATAGTATATAGCAATCGAATGTCTCCATTTTAATATTTCTCCTTTACGACATAGGTATGTAACTGGGATCTTTAGCAAATATATACTAACAACAACCATTGGTTAGAGAGCTATAAACTTCTGACACGCAGCCTCATCCACGTAGTTACATTTTTTTAGTTAATTAATACGACACTAAATTAAAATTTTCAGGAGACTAAATATTGTAAGTAAAAATATTTTCTCTGTGATAAAACCGTCACTGCTATATGCCAGACTTACAAGGTAAGTCAAAACTGTATAGCTTTGATAATTGATGGAGAAAAAAATTATAAAATGAAAGTCCTGGAAATTTAATAAATCCTCGTTCAATCTTTAGACATTTTCAAAAACAACTAAAGCGTGATAAGAAATCCCCCCTTATCCTTCATTGGCGTGTTAAAAACATGCGAAGAAAAGGCGTGTTAATTAAAAAAGTTAAACTGCATATTTATTATAAAAATAAATCTCATACTTTTTTTTATTTTTCAACCAAAAATGATTAATTACTTGCGACGGCCGCCTCAATTCCTTTCTCAGTCTTGTGTCACTGATAATCCAGTGTTTTTCCCAACTTTAGGCGGTATGGACACTGTTAGTTGAGAACTCTCACTCCATCAAACGGCAAACTTTAATTGTATACAAACTCTCCAGAAAATATTAAATCCATTAGACTGCCGTCTGACATCTTCCGATTTAATAATGGACTAATTAAATCTCCGAGATTTTGAACGTTCGGATTTTCACAATTTCCGACGGAGAAGCTCAATGTCGGAATCGCAACACTATCGTTTCTGCGTATTAGGAGAGAATATGAAAGGTGGTGTGAAGTTCCTTCCAACTCCATATAACGTAATATAATAATTCTGATAATTTTAAATACCTTCTATTTTTATGTGTGCACTATAATGTTGCAATAGTTATTTACCTAAGTTTTATTTAATATAATGCCATTAGTTTAATTTTCAATTAGACTTTTTGTTCAAAAAATATTTGAAAATGTCCAAGAATTTTTTTTTTTTTTTTGTTAAAACTTGATGCTAGGATATTTTTAAAGCTAAATAGATTTCGAAACTCTCTAGCTTTCAAACCTGAGTGCTTGAAGAGTATATGATATCTGGTACTTTAATATCGGCGCAAATCCGTTTAAAAACTTTTAAGGTACGGTCAAATGTTCAAAACCTTCCCATTCTGCGAGAACAACCGAAATATCCATGCTTTTATTCCGCTCCATGCGTTTTAAAAGTTTCTTATTTGTCGTTGTTGTTGTTTTGTTTGTCGTTGAGGGTTTTTCGGTTCCTTTGCAGGTGGTCTTTTTGATACCGAAGACGACGAGCAAGAGCTTGCCTTTAAAATAGCTATCGACAAAATCAATGGAGATACGAATATTCTTCCGAGATCTAGGCTGGTTGCCCAAGTCGAACGATTGACAGCTGACGACAGCTTCAGAGCGACGAAAAAAGGTAAAGTTGTTTTCCCTCTCATATACATCGCGCCAACTGTTCTTCAAAACCAGGAAACATTGTTCCCGGGAGATAATTGAAATCGATGAGTTCCCTGAGATTTTTGGAAAGAATTCCTATTATCGCCACCGAACTTATAGGGAAAAAAAACGGCAAAAGCGTCCTATTGATTTTTTTGGTTTTCTCTCGAGTTTTAAATGGTTTTCTGTATTTTTTTAACGAAAACTATTTTATTCTGGAGTCGATATTTTAAGTGTTTACGAAACCGTGAAGTGTTTTTTTTCCCTAGGAAGACTTTTTGTAACGTTTTTCTAGAAGTTTGTTAGAACAGTAACACCTATCTGTTTCTAAGAACAGTAATTTGGAATTCTAACTCAATAATGTAAAGATTTTTTTTACGCAGAACAATAGAGGGTTGCTAAGGCAAGCAATGGGCAGCAGGAAATTCAATTCTTACAGCCGTTATAGCTTTCCCTTCAGTACTACTGAACGCTAAGTAAGGATTTGAATGAATTTAATGTGATAATTCACTTGAATTTATTTATTTACAAAACAGTTCACCGGTGGAAAAATTTCTTGGATAAACATTAGAAACAATATAAAATATATTGCATACATATACGTAGTTTACTTTTTTTACTGAACAGCATCGGCAAGTAGTTGGCCTATCTCCATGTAAGGTGTCTAGATTATGGAATATTAGAAATAAATTTGCAATGATAATAATACAGGCGTTTAAAGGGTTATTAATGTAGGTATGCAAGGATTTATGAGGATGTCTTATCCATAAAAACTGGAATTTTTCAGAAGTTGGTCCTACATAATACTTCCCCTGTATGCATAGCTGTATACAGGGACAGTAACGTGTAGGGGCAACTTTTGGTGTACAGGGTGGTCCTGAACTCTACTGACAAAATAAAAGGGGTTGCTGGGGACACCAAATGGACACAAAATGGCTGGGGACAAAAGCAAATATAGGCATATTTGCCTATATCAACGTGTCCGCAAAGGGGACGGTTTGGCTGTAGAGCGTAACTACAGTTTATGCCCATCACGTTGCTACGTAGCCAATTGCATGAATTAAATACAATTTTTGATACATAACTTAAGTGATTGAGCTAATAATACAGTAGAGACAAAGACATCTGGAATTCTGTTTCCTGATTTTGATCTGTGTTACTGTGTAGTGAAAATAAGCCTAAAAATGGCTTTCTTAACACACTGGAAAAGAGTTGGGAACTGCCAAGTATGTGTAACAGGTGAAGCACATCAAAATAAACATTTTTTGTTCAGTGAATTTTTTTCCAAAAATTAGCCGTTCGGGCACTACAGTGAATTTAGTATTTGCATCCACCACATTCAAGGTTTTCACAAATGGCTACAATGCGCCATTTCAAGAATTTTTAAAATTATTTAATGTCAACGGACGTCGGGCTCTCTCTGGCGACTTGTTAAAATTAGTTAAATTCACCAGAATTGTATGTATAGAATCCATGGTCGCAACTGAAGCGGCGGATTTTGGATTTTAACATTTTGAACCACCCCGTAATATCCATCATGTGTGTCATCCTGTAATATCATGTGTATTGACAAAAGCACACATTTTATCACAAAAGCATGCCTAGGTGACTTCGTGCGTTGACCAATATTTGGCAATTGTGTTATCCCTGTGAAGGGTAATAATATATTTTAAACCTTAAATACGAAGAAAGGGAGCATCATGCTCGTATCCGGGTAGTTCAGTCGGTTAAAGCACGCCGTTACAGACATAGTGTCACCGGTTCGCTTCCAGCCAGGACGGTGTCGCTTGTTTTTCTTTTAAATAATTTGAGCTTATATGTATATTATATGAAGGCAGAGTTAAAACTGTGTGAAAGTCCCGAATTTACATACCCACATGATGGAAAACTCCGCGTAAGGGATTTCTCGCCAGGTTTTCCCCGCGTAAGGGATTTCCCGCCAGGTATCCCCGCGTAAGGAATTCCCAGCCCAGTTTTCCCCATGTAATAAATTCTCATAGGGAATTCCTCCGCATTGGATAACACCAGATGTCTGCTCTCAAATCGAGGTTTGGCGAATATCCTTTGAGGATCTGACGGAAGTTTAGAAATATGCCATGAATACTTTTTCATACGAATTTAATAAATTTTCACGCAAGTGTGAAATATGCGTGAAATTTAAAAAAAAAAAACATTAGTTTTAACCGTAAAATTTCCAATTCCACTTTCACTCACTACTTTTCCACTGAGTTTCATCACTTTATCAAATATATTTCTATCTACTATCACGTTTACTTCTTCCGTGCTCAGAATAGCCAGAAATCCTGATAGTAGTTTTTCTAAGAAGTTTAAGCAAGAATGGTCAGAGGCGCCGAGGACCAACGCGGACCCCCATGACCCCTTCCCTGGGCAGTAGAATAGATATTTTTTTCTTTTTGGGGGAGGAGGTTAAGCCCCCAAATGAAAAAAAAAGTACGAAATAAGAGCGGTTTTTACTTATTTTACAAGATCACTTCTGAAAAAAAAACTAACGTAAGATATTATTTTTTTCGATAATCGAGACAGACTAATGAAGAGTAATTAAAAATCTGTTCATTAATAATGTACAAAATCTTATTAATCTGGATTTAGAGAACAATTTTTCTGGCTTTCCGACTAGTAAAACCAATCTAGCAGGGCCGGGCCCCCCCACAACATAGATCGTTGCCAGCGCAGGTCCTTGGACTCCATCTGGGCCCCCGTGCTTCAGCCTCCTCTTGTCGGCCCTGCTTATAGCGTGGCATGACGTATTAAGTTGCTGAAATTATTTATTTGAAAAAAGTAAACTATAGTTTTGAAAGCATGATTCTGTCACACAAAAACGTTTAACTGCGCTCTGTTGCTCAGAGGAGCTTTGATTAATGTCGTGTATAGCAATCGCCAATTATTTGCATCAGTAAGCCAAAGCCAAATTCTAACTACCATTTAACACCAGAAAAAATTAACGCACAACTGAATCAAAAATGCCAGATATGTGAATCTATGTGAACAGTACCATACACAATATCCACTGAACGGTTAAAGTACATCAACATCATGCATTTTCCTCGTTTTCCAAAGCAAATAATAAAAAATCCCTTTCTTCTCTAGAAGAGTTTTAATTTAGCCATGGGGTTTCAAATTAAAGGAGCGTGTTTTCGTCCTTAATTTGTTAAACTGGGGTTTTCTTTCAAATATTTTGGTTCGCAATGCTTCGTCCAAAAAAAGTACGCTTACAGGAAAAACACGACATCTCAAAAAAAAAGTTTGTTCTTCCTCAATGTGATCACAGAAATGCGGTTTCTATTAGGGATTACTCAGTTTTGGCTTTGTGGTCTTTTGGACAGAAAATTGGGAATTTCTGCTGATAAAGGGAAATTTTGATAAAAAAAAAGAGGCGAGATGGTAAAGCCATGCATATAGAAAGTAACCAAATAATAAGGCAAGTGAGTCTAAATCTGCAAGAAGAGGTATCATTTTAAAAACATGGATGTTTAATATTGTTTAAAGCTAAGTGATAAATACACAACTATCTTTCGTTTTAAATGCTCTTCGTATTGGGGAAGCAGGTTTTTCTAACTTTTAGAGCGAAAAAAGATAATTTCACACTGATTTACAAATATTTTATTTACGGAGTTCTTTTGGCTCTAATGAAATTATGGAACGCTTAAAGCATTAAGACTTGAGGGCATGGGCGCCCATACGAGCATTTCTAAGGGGAGGGCTGAGAAAAATTAACGAGTACTTCAAGGGGGGGGGGGGGCCTGAGAAAAATTATTACCTCCTTCTCAAAGCTGTCAAAAATTTTAGTGAATGTACAAGATACCAAAACGCTACAAAAATAATTGATACTGCTTGACAATTAGTAATGAGCTAAAAAGTACCTTATTTTAAAATGTAACTGTAAAACTTTTGAAAGTAAATGCGTAGCAGGTTCGGGCGAATCAAATTTTTAAACGGCTAGGGGGGGCTCGGGCCCCCTCTGCCCTCCCATATGGGTGCTCATGTTTGAGGGAGATTTTTTTTAACAGCTCCCCATATTTTTATTAAAGGCAAAAAATTTGTAGACGATCCGTGAGCGATTATTTCCCCCTCTGAAAATTTTAAAAAAAATGTTCTCTCAACCTTCTATATAATTGTACGCCGCCAAATAGAGATACTTGTTCAGCTATCTTATCCAGAGATAACATCGTTCCGTCTTATTATTTATTTTAAGTACTTCTTTCGAAAAAGGCAGGCATGTTTATGCTAAAATAGTTGCCAACGATTTAACAAATTATATAACTGCGTCAGTATTATGCCTATTTCATTAAGTTAATTTGTGCATTGCTATTCTATTTACTTTTTCTATTTATATCTTTACATGATTGATATTGCAAAGCTGTTTCAACAAAGCTTATCATACCAGTATTAACATTCGTGTTTTAATTTTAAATGGCCTTAAAAATATACAGGCATTGATTTTTTCAATAATATTGGTACAAACTCAGTGAAAATAAGGGACGTTCACTGTTCTAAGCAAGTACAACCAACATTCTTGCCTCATAATTTTTCATTTTGCTCTCTAAATAACAACATATAACTTCTCAACGAAAAAACGCAATTTCATACCATCTGCTGCCGAAATTCATCCTAACGAAGTAAATAAATAGTGTTATTCATTACGCAATTTTAAATTTTAATATTACTTATAAATTTTTGTCTGTCTCTTCGAATACGTCATTTTTAAAACTCTTCGACTTTCTCCTCAAAAACTGTTTTCCCACAGGATTGCAATACACGATATGTTTTTGCTTTTCATAGTATTCAAGAACATTATTACAAATGTAGGGAATAAAAAGATAAAGAAGTTATTTTCTCTCAGATATTTAAGCAAGTATATATCGCACCTATGATCGTGCCATTGTTAGTTAAAACCATTTATTTTGCACATTTTAACATGCAAATATAACGTTAGTAGATATGCCCATCATGTCGATTTACATAATCTAGATTACCGACTTCAAAAGCATTCTTTACATCATTATAGGTGTTCATTTGCTTATATTTGGATAAATCTGCATTACTGTTGGCATTTAGTTTATGTACCGGCAGTCTAATATAGACCCTTTGCCAAAAATTGAAGCACCCCGAAGCAGTTGCCTTCAAAACACTCGTATCGAAGGATCGAAAAGAAACTTAGCTTATACAATATAGATCAGGGTTGCCCAACATACGGCCCGCTAACAGTGTTGATCCGGCCCACCAAAAACTGTTTGGAATCAAAAAAAAAAAATCAAAACAAAAATTTTAGATTTTCTTTTAAGAAATAATTGAATCCCGAGGGGGGACAACATGAGTGACCCCTTTCCATATCGCAAGTAAGCAAACAAATAACGGAGACAGTGGCAGTTTTAGCGGGTGGGCCTCGTGGGCCTCGGCCCACCCAAATATTTTGGTTATTTTTTTGTGAAAGGTTGTGAAAGTTGGAGCGTTTATCAACGTGTGGATAGACGGTTTTTTTTTAAAAATATAATTGCGATAGAGCTGCTTTTTGACGCAATTTTTACACGAGGATGAGTGCGTATTTATTGTATACAGGGTGAGTTCAATCCACCGCACCCACGAAACATTTTTGAAATAGCCATATGTTCACTGATTGGACTAGTTTCACCAATAGGCGCTAACGAGTAACAACTGGGTTGTTTATTTTTCCGAGAAAACCTTTTCATTGGTTCTATACTATCAGAAAAAGGGTAAGCCCAATTTGGCGACTTTGCAAACTACCTTCACCGTGTTACAAACAACAAAAGTAAAATTTACAGTATTCTTACGCGCGAAGGTGAAAAAGTTGTTAAAATTACCGGCCTATCGTTATTTCTTAAATTCCCCTTTGATTAATAAATAATAACAGGCCTCAGCCAGCTTTTGAATCTTATGCAATAGAGAACTTTTAAACACGGCCCCACTGACCTATCCTGACGGCGGGGAGTGGGGGTGCCGGGGGCTTGACCTCCATTGCCAATGTTTTAACGTGCATTTTTTTTTAACACGGTTAATATTCTGTATTGTGGGTTAAAAGAAACCTAACCTCCAACTCCAGTTTTATAGTAATGCTTATGAACCGTCCTGTAAATTGTTAATTTAGTGACCTTTTACGCTAACACAGAGTTAATAATTATTATTATCTGATTGATGATATGACAACTAATCAATTGTTCCGAAGCTCATCTTTTTTTTTTATTTTTGAGGGAAGAGTGTAGGCAAGGTATGCTTCAATCAGCGTAAATTATTACAAAGTTAAAATTATTACGATGTTGTAAAGCAAATTCCTAAGAACTTTCTTTATAACCTAGTTGTAGTATTTTTATTGTTTTTGTGTTTAAAAACTACTTAGTTCAGGGGAGACAGCTTCACCTGATGTCCGGCCACGAACATTTGATAGTTTTAACATAAAAACTATTTGGAATAGCACAGGGGGGGTGGGGATTGGTGGGGTCATAACTCCCATTGACCTTTCGTTTTTCTGTACACAATAAAATTTTGTTTGTTGAAACCCTCCCCCCCCCTCTTAGTACACCCATAACCCACTTATAAAATGTTTGCCTACGTTACTGAAATATTGTATTTTATTTCACTTTATCCAATAGATACACTGAACGCAAGTTACGTTATGAGTTCCACTGGCACAAAGTCAAGATTCCTTTTTGTATCGTACAAAAATACTTATTAATTACTTGTGGTGGCCTTCACCCTATGTTGCCCCTCCTATACTCTGGTCTTGATAAGTAAGCTAAATTTGAATATAATATTTAACTTTTGTTGCTTTTCTCAAGTCATTACAGGACCTGGGAACCTGGGGGGGGGGGAAGGGACATATAGGCACCAGCCTCCTTGGAGGGGGATAGAGAGAGGGGACTGACTTATTGGAGGAATTTTGAATAGATTGGAACGTATTTGCATTACAGAGTGAGAAAATCAGGAAAACTCAGTGCAGCCAGCCCATCAGAATTATGGAATGAGCTCACTAACTGACTACTCGTTTTCTTGCGGTTTTTCACCGTACAGCTACGATTTGAACTTAAGTCAACACTCAGTAATACACTGATAAATCCAAAGAGGGCACCCACTTTGTTCTAAACGCGCCTAGCAGTGCCAACCTTCGATGTTCTTAATTGTAACAGATGCATGAAAGGCGAATTGACTTTACTTTTTACAAAATGTACTAAATATAAATCTCTAATTCCATGATTCTATTATCTTATTCTACTTCTTAAATCCCAACGACAAGTTGGTTTGATAGTTTTACGTCCCATAGCTACACCACGGGCTATCTGAGACAAGACAGTCGGTTTTACGCGACCTCCGAACCATGAGACACTTTCAAAGGAAAACAACCATTGCATACAAGGGATTCGAATCCTCACCCAGTGAGTTCCCAGACTGACGCCTTAGTCAACTACGCCACTGGGACGCTACGGAATCAAATGAATAGAACTACGTTATCCAAAATGTGTTTACTAACGCTTAAGAATATGAGGCAAGTATTTAATCTTAATACGTAGATAATAAATCAACGATGAAGTTCCTAAAAAAAACGTACTTCGTATACTGAGAAATGAACAGCCGAGGGTACTGATCCTAGACAACCCTCCAGATTAGAAATTACCGAAATTTGTCAGGTTTCCCTGGTCCACCTAACTAAGCAGCCAAATACAGTCCTATGTTGATGTCTTCGATTTGGATGTCGTTGGGTGTATGCTCGAGCTGAAGCACTGGCATTTTCATCGTATTTTCCTAATGCTAATAGTATATGAACGTACTCCGAATTTGAGTATCTAATTTTTTTTTTACAATCCCGCGCGTGATTGTTTTCGCGAAATAATTTCAGCCAAGGTAGTATGGTTGCTTTGGGAAATTGCATTTAAGTTTGGCGAGCATTCTTGGCGAGGTCTCTTGGTGAATGCGGCTTTGGTGAATTACACTTTTATCACAATCAGCTCCATCGAATTTATAATTGCGTAATCAGTTTCAAACTATGAAATTATTCAGTTCCAGTCTATTTCGTGTTGAATAGTCATAAAACCAATAATTAAACCCATTTTTCGTCACAAATGGAACGAAATACTGCCATAATAAATCTTATACTAATTTGGTTCAACAAATGGAATATCGCGCCAAGTGGGCATGTAATCTTAAAAATAAGGTTGGCCTCCACTAACCTATGATTCACTGAATCAGCAAATATAGTCCGCTCGAAAAAATTAAAAAAACAAAAAAATATAAAATTCCATTTTTCGACCCAACAATGATTTGCAAATGGGCTTATAATAACATAAGGATTTCAAAAATGTATCGGAGGTGCGGAGGATTAAATTCACCCTGTATATAACATTTTAGTTACATATATAATATTTCTGTGGCATATATAATATTTCTGTTGCATATATAATATTTCTGTCATATATATACACATTTTAGTTATATATATAATTTAGTTATACACAGGACCGTATTTCCCATTAGGCCGATTAGGCCAGTGCCTAGATCGCAAATTTTTTAAGAGCGCAAAATTTCTAAATAAAAAAAATTTAAAAAATTTTTTAGTTAAAAACTTAAAAAGCCAAGAGCAAAATAAAAGATATAAGCAC
>QLNU02015360.1:7517283-7534157 GCA_006491805.2 Dysdera silvatica | reverse complement strand
AAATTGCATACATTTGTTTAATTTAAGTTAGTTACGAAATTATCATAGCTCATATTCAAAATAGCTTGAATTGTCAAATGTAATTAGTTTACCTTTGAATGTTTTCTAAAGCATAATTTGCTGAATTTTTGGAAATATATTTATGTTTCATAATATTTAGGGTGCATTCTAATATTTGAACCTTATCTTTGGTCCCAAAACGAATTCGCTTGGAAATATTTTCAATTAAAATAATCTGAAAGTCGCACAAAATATTCTATCTGTGCATGCAAGCCTTTTCATGGTTTTGTGATTTTTGTTATACTAATCAATTAAAAATTCATGTGTTTGTCCTTTACTTATATCTACAAGAATACGTCAAAAACTGTTGCCTATTGGTTGATGAGGCACAAAAAATTAGAACAAATATTGTATCAAATAGGTCTAAAATATTTTGGAGATTAACACTTTCCAACGTGAAAGATTCAAAGCTTGAATTGAAACCAAAGAGAAATGGGTTGAATTCTAATGAATTTGCATTGCAAGATAATTACAAAGAACTTACTTTATAACTCCTGAACTTTAAGGAAAAATCCTTTCTTTCAATCGCTTCGATAACAAATGTTTGGGCCGGGACTTAGAAAGTAGAATTTGATGGAAACAAAGCAAACGTAAGACTTGTTTAGTTTGACTGAAGCCATTTTGTTACGGTTGAAATTCAATTTTATTTCTCTTTGCTTTTAGAGGTGCAATTAAATCTACAAAAAGCAACTGGAAACAAGGAATAGAAGGAGGACAGATAACCATCGTAGTTGATTATAGCCCTCTTGTGGTCTTTTCGCGCATTTTTTTAAACTATTGCTCCAGCCTAATGCTGCTTAATGTTCTTGCTGAACTCTCATTTTCTTCTCAAGCAACACTTCGTTTTGTCTTTGCATACCCTTATGTCGTTAAACATCATTACTGCATCCCGTTTCCGAATGGCGATTTTATTGCATAAAAATCCTGAATTTAAAGATTTAGTTCAGTGAACTGAGGTTAATTAACATCCAGCAATTAACTGGCAAGTTTTTAAAAGGTTTTTGTTTTTCAGATTTTTGCTGGTGAGCTGTGTGGACAAAAGTCATCCTATCAACACGAGTTGAATTTGCTCTTTAGTAGTGTGGCCGGGTTTATATCTATAAAACACTGCGCCCTCTACACATTACAGTCGGAACTAAACATGGCAATAGCTCATTTTAAAAAATGTTCTCTTTCATTACCGTATCATAGTCCTTTATATCATGATTAACAACAGGTTTTCAATTATCAAATTGAATCTTTTAGTTTCCAGTTCATTGATTTCTGTCGCTAACGCGACAAGAAGCAAACTGTGTCATAGATAGTGAAGATTTAATTTAATAACTAGTAAGTTAAAAAACGACAGACGAGAGTCTATTTGATTTCGTGGAGTTTGTGTGTTATTAATATTGATCCAATTCCTAGCTTAAGATATTTTAGCGGCCAATATTATTTCTGAATCCCTTTAAATTCAAAAGTTGTATTTTACATCACATTTAACTGAACAGATAAAATAAACAAAACGAAAATCACTGTTTCACATATTTAATATTAAGAAGGGCTATTCCCTGTACGCAATATCTAATTTGTATCTTGCGAAAGCTATGTACGCAAAATGATCTTCGCTGCTCGTGAACCACAAAAACCCAACCAATCAATTAAGAAAGGGCTTCAACCATGTGCATAAAGTAAAAGAAATCAAATCCATCAATGAATTTAACTCGATCTGATGCCCATATCAGTGTTAAACACACTTTCGCGTTAATAGACTACCTGTTGATAATGAAAACGGGGTACTTCTTTATTTGATATGTAACAAACTCAACTTCACTTCAAACAGCACGCCAAATTCAGAAACAGTTACTGATACAATATCAGTTACCCAGTAGGCATCGGTATCGACTAATTCAGGATTCTCGTGTTGAAATCCCAAACCTGCCTCCCATCAACGCTTCAGGTTTGCTCAGCCATGTTGGCGAAGAGCCAACTTCTAAAGCCGAGGGGCGCGAACAACGGCACCAGTAAGTATGCTGGTAAATAAAGTTTATTTAGAAAATCTATATCCTGCCGGAAGACTGGCTTATAAAATGGTTTAGCAGATGCAAACATATAGCCTTCGTCATCCATTTTGCCTTTCGTTTGTTCGAAATGAATTCGATTTTGCGTAATTATTTTCACTTGCGCCTCATTTTCGTAAAACAACTGTAAATTTTCAATGATGCGTAAGTTTCTAATTCTCAAGTTCGTGGCATTTCATACCCTGTTAAATTTGGGGATTTTCTGTTAAACTGAATAACTGAACTGAGTTAAAACTGGAATGTGCTTTTTCTATAACACGTCATACTGGTATGTGTTTTACATGAAGAACACAGAGTGTTTTCGAAAGTCTCATATTCTGAATAGCTCAATGAACGCTAGACTTATGGACACGAAATAAGCTATGCCTAACTTCGGCTAGAAAGTTTTTTCAAGGTACTTTAAATCACTAAATAAATGTTCTAATTATGCTGATATAGTTTTAATTATAGTGAACTAGAATATTCGCATACTATCTGTTTTATAATTAATAAAGTGTAATTTTTGTTACCTAATATTTTAGTAAAATATCTTTGCGCCGCGAAAGTAGGTTTGGGTTCTGCGGCCATTGTTCTATTCTGTAAAGAAACGTAATTTCTTGTAATTCCTATCCAGACGCTGAAGCAGCACACTCGCTACGTGACGAGTATGTTGCCTAGCTTCAAATATCGATGAACGTGAGTCGACCAGAGTTCTCTACTTCTTTTCTTTATCTCTGATTGCTTTCTTATCCTTTCTTCCTCTTATCTTTCATTTGCTTCCCTCATGTACACTGGTACCCAAAATTAAAGCAACAGAGATTATTTGCATTTCTCTGATTTTGATGTTTTAAAGTTGAGCAACGGCATACAATTGTTTGAATGAAATCTATAACTTATATCTTTACTAGTTTCAAACCTTTACATAATTTTATATACAGTCTGACTCATGTATTATGAACCCGTTTATAACGAGTTTACGGATTTAGCGAGGAAAACATGGATTTTGTTTGGTATAATGTCAAAATGCGATGTGCAATTTAATCGCTTTGAACGAGTAAGACTTTCGCGTTCCTGGATCGCTCAAGCAAAAATGGCCAATTATATAGTGTGTCCTAAAGAAAACGTTTGCATGCTTATAGTACAAAAATTTAATGGGAATTTATTTTGCGTCATTAAGAAGAGACAGAAAGACGTCCCCATACATAGAAGATAAGTACAGTAGAATCTGGTAAATTGGTTACCCGAATCATGTGACCACTTTGTATAATAGAGAACTGGCAGGGACTTAGTTATGCTTATACCAAAGTCTGTCGTCTATAGTAACCACCTGTCTATAGTGACCAGCACAGTCCAGTCATAAAAGTGGTCAGTTTAGGCAGGTTATACTGTACGTATGTTAATTTTTGACGATTATAACGTTGACTTCTACTTATGAATGTCATCTGCGTAGTGATACGTCAAATTATTTTACAAACTTTTATGATGTTTAAACTTGCTTGCAGGCCTATAGCCAGGATGAAGGGTCAACTGGGGCAAGGCAAAGGGCCTATGGGGCACAGGGCGTCTGAGGATTGTTCTATATATAAATAGCTCGATGGGGCAATTGGGGCCACGCCCCTTCTGGCCCCGGCTTGGCTACAGGCCTGCTTGCTTGCGATGTTTGTCTTGCCTAAACATGAAATATCATTAACCAACTTCCGTTGGAGAACTTTAAGGGAGAATGTAATTACCCATAGCCCGTTGATAATAATACGTTATCCCTTAAATTTTAAGCGAATACAAAGACGAATATTATGATATGTATATCACATGTACATATGTCACACATACAGATTTTATTCTTAAAGTATAGAATTTTAAATTCCAAAACGGATTTGCAGATTTAGCCAGCATTCTCGTTGGACCCAAAACCCTCGCTATATAAGGGTCCTACTGTGCTTATACATACATATATATAATATGATAAAAAATAAGAAATGCTTTGGAAAGCACTAGATGCGCGTGCAGTGTATTTTTTAATAAAAACTTCAATGCATTTTAAACTAATTTCATGTGCTTCGGTTGAAGTTCCTCCAGATGGTTTAAATTCCCATTGGATTCTGGTTTCTTGAGTTCTGTTTCCCATTGATTAATAATTTTGGTAACGGAAGTTCTTTTACTCCATACTTCTTTTTCAATAAAGGTATCTTCAATATCATTATAAAGATGTCTTGAATATCATTATAAAGTTATCTTGAATATCATTATAAAGTTATCTTGAATATCATTATAAAGTTATCTTGAATATCATTATAAAGTTATCTTGAATATCATTATAAAGGTATCTTGAATATCATTATAAAGGTGTCTTGAATATCATATATAATTAAGGTACCTTGAATATCATTATAAAGGTATCGTAAATACCATTATAAAGGTATCTTGATTATCATCATATATAATTAAGGTATCTTGAGATATCTTCATTTCAAATCGTGTATCATTTCGTCAATATGAATGTCAAATAAATTTCCAATTGCTAAGGTACACCATTAAAACTTCTCAAATCCATTTCAACATTAATTCATTGTATATGTTTCTTTCTGATAATGGTGGATGATTTTTTCCACCGTAACAATTGTAAGAAACACATATCTATCATCATCTCATTATAACAGTGATTGTTTCGTTAATTTTCCATCTAAATAAATCTTGTCCTGCATTTCGCCAATACTACTGAATAAGATACTACTTGATTAATGTGGATGATTACGAATTTTTTACATGCTGTTATGATTTTATTGCCTGAATTTAACATGCATGGGATATTTTTTACTTCTGAGTAGCAATACTAAATATGGTGCGCACACAGTATTCATACTTTTAGTATTTCATACAAAGTACTATACTTAAAGACTTGCTTCTGTATTCTAAGGTTGCTTAAAGTATATTATCTCAGATAAGAATTATGAAGTGATACATCTGAATATTAATTTCCGTACTGAGGTTCAATTTTGGTGATCCAACACAAACAAACTTTCCCGCCAAAATAAGATTTTGGTTATACATAGGGGTTGCGCACTTTAGATAAGAATTGTGATTACAATATGAATTTTCCGATAGGTTAGCTTTTGCCGATGAATTAGGGTTAGTCTATGTGCCTCAGATAATGGCAGACAAACGTCTGAAGATTGAAAAGAACGGTAGAATAAGTTATCTCTTGTGTTGGTGTCCTCAGGCGTTGGCGATAATGCAGCGAGGGAAAGAAACTTATCTTCAATAACTTCTGGATGTGACGACTTGATCTTTGGGAAGTTAGTGATGTCGTACATGATGTTCATACTGTTAGCACGTCATATGATACCGTGCAGCTGCGTTCACCAAATTGGTGGAAATGACACATTTGATAGTGTAATTCTGTATGCCGTGCTAAGGAAGATTAAAATTTTGTATTTTCAGACACATCACGTTTTTGCTTTCAACATCCAAATACCCCATCTCTGACTAGTGCACTATGCCTGGCGACCCAAATTAGTATATGCCTATCTATTCAGAGCCTTTTATCAGGAGAAACAGCAGGTGAAATGTCACAAAATTTGTTGTACATATATATTTCAGATAATAAGGACGAGATTTTAGCAATAAAAAATATAGTTCAAAAATTCGCCGATAGAGGGGAAGTGGTGCTGTCAGCGGGTAATGTTGGTAAAATTCGAATATTGCGTATAAGTCCTGCACCATCTAATCACTATAAAAGGAAGGTCTGAGATTGTTTTTTTCAATCGCTAAACAAGTATAATTCTCACTTTGACTGAAGATGCCTTGCTTGTTCAGCTTGTTTTTTTTTTATCAAATTCTGAAAATAGGGCGGCGACACTTCGTAATTACAAAGGCCGAAAAAGATTGCGTAAAGCCCACTCACTGAATATGCATAATGATGGATGATCTGTAAATTTATGGAGACTGAAAGCCTCACAATTTGAGCATTAAGACTTTGCTAGTGTCAGAAGAAGTTGCTATAGATCGCGTGTTGAAGAATCCGGTGAGAGCGCTGTAAGTTCATGCAGCTCACGTGCAATTCCTGGAAAGTGAAATTTTCTGCTCAGTTTTCTATGGAGAACTTAACCAGGCGCATTAAACTACTATTTGTATAAACTGAGTTATAATAAGTAGCTACATAGCGATTAGATGTTGCAATAAGGGGATCCAGAAGATCCAGGGTTTATTACGGAGGAGGCGGTTCCGGGGTCTTTCCCAGGAAAGTTTTTAGTTTTGGGCTGTTAAATAGTTTAGGTAAACGTTATTCTTAAGTTCAATAACTAGCTTTTCTTTATACTCACTGAATTATTTAATTTAAGACAATGAATTAAAGATGGTCTTTTCTTTAATTAAACTATATGGTTTAAGGCATATTATAGTCAAGTATGACAGAAGGATAACCTAGTAAAGGAGACATATACAATAACCAAAACGATAATTTACAATGTAATTAATAGAACAAGTTTAAATTTAAACCACAAAAATGTTGTAATTATTTTACTTTTTTTATAACAAGCGACTTTTTAAAAAACTTGAAGTTTATAGTGCAAAATCAAGCCATCTTGGTTTCTTTGAAAATTTGTCAATCACTTTATTTACATCAATATGAATGTCTCTGTGAGTGTGTATCAATGCTAGTCATGAAAGTCTCTCTTCTGTTAAATGCGTTCGAAGCCAAGTTTAAAGGCGCTTCAGCCACGAAAAGCTCAGTTCTGCTGAAGCAACACCCACTGGAAACGCAGTTTGAAAGGCGAGAAGCTTGTAGATTCATAGAAAAACGACATTTTTTTTTTAATTTCTCCAAGACTTCTAAGACTTGGATACTTTGGACGCCAGTGTTTGACTTTTGTCTATTATAGTCGTAGAAAAAATGCACGAAATATTTTTCGACGTCTTTATTCTTTTCCTATTTAACACTGAGCGAAGGGGGGTGGCCGATGGCCCCCCTCCACCCTTCCGCCCCTCGCTGGATCTGCCTTTGTGCATACGAGCAATGCAGAAATTCGGTACGGTTTTGCATTGACATTCCTGGAGCTCCAGTAGGTTGATGAAGATTGGCCTTGGAACACTCTCTGGAGTCAAACAACAATATAAATCAACGTTTATTGGCGTAGTGATACCAGCGCCGATGTTATGACGTGATTAGATGGTGAAACGTTCGTAAAAAAAAAGAAATGTTTTTGGTTTCGTTGGGACCTGAACCCACGACCTTCCACTTGCCGGGCGGAGGCTCTACCTACTGAGCTCTACCTACTTCATATACGTTCGTAAAGAGATTATATATTGTCCTTCGTAGCTCAGTGGGTAGAGCCTCCGCCCGGCAAGTGGAAGGTCGTGGGTTCAGGTCCCACCGAAGGCAGAAATATTTATTTTCTTTCGAACGTTTCACCATCTAATCACGCCATACCATCGGCGTTGGTATCACTACGCCAATAAACGTTGATTTTGACATTTTGTTTTTGTACATTTTGAAAGTAATTTCACTTTTGGATCGAATTTGTATCAGCTTCAACAAAAGTACAGATAGGAAAATACAGTGATTCTCCCAATAACGACATTCTAATTAACGTCTTTTGCTGTTTAACGGCAGTTTTACTTCGTTCTTTGAAAGTAGTTTGGAAGTATTGTACATATAAATTCTAAAAGTATAATTTTTATTAGTTTTCTTTTAACGCCTTGCGTGTACTTTGCTTATACCTTACCAAAATTATCGGCTTCAAACTACAAGGCGATATAAACGTTCTTCATTGTAAAACATGCTTAAGGCTGTTTAATGTTGGTTTTTATCGACCGAGATTTTGGAACCTGGCCATAATACCTGTGTATGGAGTGCCATATATGTATGTCAGACAGAGGAGACTGCTTTCTGGTCATCATGTGTTTAAAAGTTGATTTAAATATTTTTGTACCCACGTTTCCAAATATTTCCCAAATGATATATATTGTCGTCTGGGTGTTATACACGACTGATTTTAGCATTTTATCTAAATAAAAAATTACGCATAGTTTGGTATATTACAACTAGAATAAAACGTGTTGACACACACACACACACACTTATATTATAATCCATATAATAAATGCGCACATATACTTTGTTTCAAAATTAACCACCATTTTGAATTGATAATATCTTTGATGAAGGAATAGGATAAAGTGGGGTGGCTTCTCTACAACTTTCGAAACTTGCTAATTTTTGAAAGACTTAATTTAAAAAAATATATTTATTTTTTATTAAAAATATATTTTTGCAGAGATACGAATTTAAGAAAGGAGATCTTTATTTCTAAAATAAAAAACAAAGCGGGGTTTAAAGCAACAAAAAAGCCTTTAATCAATCTAAAAGTACGATTTTTGGGAAATTTCAACTTTCTCCCTGCTTCATCTATAGCAAGTGCCTTGGAATACCCTTTCTCTTTCATTTTTAAATACGCATTCATGACGCAATTCTTCCTTGCCACATAGCTAACACTACAGAACGGCCATGCTTCAAAAGAAACATAAAATCGCTGAGGCATCCTGAAGAACTGAGAATTTTGGTATTGAAGGAAAAAACGAAGAATCCGTCTTTTAACATTCGAAGCAGATTCGCAGCAATGTTCAGCTTCTCTGTAGCTCGTCTATTTTTACGTTGTGCTGTTTCTCGTCATTAATTTTGGATGGGTGCATGTGGGTGATAGTGATAAAACTGCTTTCCCATAATTTCTTCTCATCTATAACTTGGAGTAGCTGCAGAAAGTTAAACGATATTTATCACACTTTATGTAATGTGACATGGGAACAGCTCTATTCTATGATGACAAAATACTCGAAACTGCATCCAGCTTATTTATATTATTTAATACTAGTAAAAAATTATATATTTATGAATGCGATCCTGAACACCGAAACACTAAAAGGTTAGTGCAATGTTAAAAATTGCAATGTGCTGAATTTATATTTAAAGGTTTTTAAATGATAAAAACACAGATTATATTGCTTTTATGTTATTATTTACTCATTATTATTTTAATTATTATTATGTACAAGAACAGTTAATTTTGTTTTGATAGCTGCAGTATTCTTCCAAAGGACCTGAGATATTGAGAAATTTCCTCAGCATATATGGTCCAAGTAAAGTGGCCATTTGTAATTGGTGAACTGTTATTTAATCTGTTACTATTGTTTCGAGATGGTGTTCAAGATTTCTTGAAATTGAATCTAATACTCTCGTTTATTTGGAGATGAACTTTGTCGTTCTCTTCTGAAATCATTCTGTTTCTACCCGTAAGTCTCTTCATTGCTGATCTTTGTAAATTTTCTATCATCAATCCTTGTATCTCCATCATCATAAGTAGTGCTCCATCTACATATAATCTACACTTGCTTCTCTTTTAATATATTCTTAATTCAATTGTATTGTGGGCTACGTGCT
This sequence comes from Dysdera silvatica, assembly GCA_006491805.2. Lineage (NCBI taxonomy): Eukaryota > Metazoa > Arthropoda > Arachnida > Araneae > Dysderidae > Dysdera > Dysdera silvatica. The sequence goes on along the minus strand of QLNU02015360.1, from coordinate 7,524,629 downwards.
CTAGTTTCAGTTTAGATACGAAAATCCCATGGTATTTTGACTGTTGTTTTCAATAAGTTTTTTGGCTTTGTGGAACCACCAATTTTTGTTAACCGGTGTAATCTGTATGTGGGATCTATTTATCAGGGCCAACTAGAGGGGGGGGGGCAGAGGTGGATACATCCCGGGGCCTCGTATGAAGTCTAGGGGCCTGCGCTAGCAAGGACTTATACTGTGGAGGGCCCGGCCCTGCCCCCAAAATATTTTTAATACGATATTCTTGCTTTTTCACTTATAAATGAAAGAAAAATAATATTGCGGTCTCTCAAGAATTTTCCAAGCTACGGTCTTACGTGCCGGTACATATATGCCGGAATATATTCTAAGGAACACTCCTTAGAATATATTTATGCTAAACTGTAGCGTTCAAGAAAACTTAGTGCATTGTTCAGCGATTAGAATCGTATACAAAAATTCATGTCTCAAGCCGACGATTATATTCAAATAATAGAGATGTTCGTAAATATGACTACGATACAAGTGAAAAGAGGCCGTCCATTAATTACATGCACAGTTTTCATGTACTTTTTAATTAACCCCCCCCTGTGTACGATTGTGTACAACGTTCATCGAATGATATTCGATGCCGCCGCTCTCTAACGACAGCCAAATCAGGTGCACTCATTTCGTTCGCTAAATCATAAGGAACGACACACTGTACATTTTAGACATTTTAGACAGTAGTATATTTATGAAGTAGTACTTATGTAGTAGTACTTATGTTAGTAGTAGTACTTATGTTAGTAGTAGTACTTATGTTAGTAGTAGTATTTATGTAGTAGTACATTTTAGACAGAAAACTAAACTTCAAATTAACCGTTGTGGCATGACAACCCTGTCGTTGATAAATTTGATAAAGTTATTGAGCTGTTAGCTAGTCGAAAGGCCAGAAAAATTGTTCTCTAAATCCAGATTAATAAGATTTTGTGCATTTTTAATGTACAGTTTTTTAATTATTCTTCATTAGCCTATCTCGATTACTGAAAAAAAAAAAAAATAATAGTAGCTTACGTCAGTTTGTTTTTTTCAGCAATGACCTTGTAAAATAATTATGTAATAAGTAAGTACCAAAAAAAATGCGTTCTTTTTGTTCATTTGGGGTCTCAACCCCCCCAAAGAAAAATATTTATGCCACTGCCCAGGGAAGGGGTCATAAGGGTCCGCGTTGGATCTCGTCCCCCCCAGCTGTTTACAGCTACAGATCAGGTGATCCACCGTTTTGCCTTCCCGATATATAATCGTTATTTAACGTCAATATATGATTTCTCGATTTTTGTTTTAATCTCATTTGTTCAAAATGCCTGCTCTTGTGCAGCTTGTATTAAACCTTTCGGTTTTTTCTCATTGTGCCCTATTTTTAGCCACTGACAGGTTTGTTCCTCTCGTGGCCCTACGATGGCCCAGTGCTAACGTGTTCACCTAGCGTTCCGTTAATCCGTGTCGACACACAACGGTGAAAAAAAATTCTTACCGACTAATTGCTCAGTATAGATCGGGGTTTGGTTCCTTAGGCCTTAAGAAGTCTGAATTCCTCAGGAAAATGTAAGTCCCTGTCCTAGCATAGTGCAGTGGCAACACATTGCTTTATCCATGATTCACTGTCATTAATTTGGGAGTTTTTCGATCGACAATATCCAGTCACCGTTACGTCCAGTCAATAATTTCAGCACTAACAACACAAGTTGACCAAGTATTAATGGACTTATAATAATATATTTTTTTATAATTAACAATAATTTTATTTTTCTAAATACGAGTTCTAAATAAGAGTTGGTAATATTGCCTCCATTAAAATTTTGATTTTAATTTTTTAATACGCGTTTCGATAATCGGGCCTTGATTTCATTTTTCTTGTGTATACAAATAATTATCTGCTTCAAACGATCCAATGTATTTATTAATTTATTCAATTAATAACCTTTTTATCACTTCCAATCTTACAATTTCATTCCCTCGGATATAAGGCGGCTTTTTATGGTTAAAACGACGCATTTTTAATCCAAATTCCACCCTATTAACTTTAATTTAATGAAGCTTCCACCCTGAGTAGCCAAAATCCTGACATAAGTAAATAAATTTCTTTTAGAGGTTTTCTGAATAATTATCAAATCAAATTTTATTCAGATGGATACAATTTAATTATTAATTATTTTATACGAAATAATAATAATATCTATATATTAATTATTTTACATGAGATGATAATATTTATATATTGATTATTTTATATGAGATGATAATATATATCATCATCATCATCATCATATTCAACCATTATCTATCCACTGCTGGATGAAGGTCTCTCCAAATGCTTTCCACACAAGTCTATCCTGAGCAATTCGCTTCCACGTCACCCCAACCTGTTTTCTTATTTCATCCACCCATCTAGTTTGAGGACGTTTTCTAGGTCTTCGGTGGTCTCTTGGAATCCAGTTCAGAATTTCTGTTGTCCATCGTTGATCAGTTCTTCTTGCAATATGCCCAGCCCATCGCCATTTCAGCCCTTTTACTTTAACAATGATGTCCTCTACTCTAGTTTGCTCTCTCACCCAAGTGTTTCTTTTTCGATCTCTCCTAGTTATTCCAAGCATGCACCTCTCCATGCTCCTTTGCGTTGTCTGTAACTTTCGTATTGCTCCAACTGTTAGACTCCATGTCTCTGATCCATAAGAGAGGACTGGCAATACACACTGGTTGAAGACTTTTCTTTTTAGACATAAAGGCAATTTCCCCTTCAGGATAAAACTGTTTCTTCCAAATGCACTCCAGCCAAGTTTAATACGTCTGTTGAGTTCTTTCATAATGTTGCCATCCATTGAAATCAGCTGGCCAAGGTAAATATATGAATCAGCAATTTCTAGCTCAATGTTGTCAACTTGTACTTTTGTTTCCTCTACGAAATTATTGAACATGATCTTAGTTTTTTGTAGGTTCATCTTGAGTCCAACTTCTTCACTTCTAGTTGAGAGCTCTTGTACCATGTCTTGGAGTTCCAATGGGTCCGTTGAAAAAATAACAATGTCATCAGCAAACCGCAGATGATTTAAATATTCACCATTTATTTTTATTCCCTTGTTATTCCAATTTATCAGCTGAAAAATCATCTGTAAAGCAGAAGTAAAAAGTTTTGGAGAAATGGTATCTCCCTGCCTCACCCCTTTGCCAAGTTTGATAGTTTTGGTATCTTTATGTAACCGAAATTTTGCACTTGCATTTTTATACACACGTTTCAATATGTCAATGTACACATCCTCAACGTCTGTTGATCTTAAAGAGTTGATGACTGCTGATGTTTTAATAGAGTCAAAGGCCTTCTCATAGTCAATAAATGCCACACACAATGGAAGTTCATATTCATGTGTTCTTTCAATTAATTCTCTTAATACTTGAATATGGTCCACTGTACTGAATCCACTTCGAAATCCAGCTTGTTCTCTTGGTTGAGCTGCATCTAATTTTTTCTGCAGGCGATGTTAGAACTTTGATTATACTGACACATATATATATATTTATATACATCAATTATTAAAGGTTAATACAATATTACTGCCAATTAGATATTGATCTTTGAGCATTTTTATGAAATCATCCATAGTGATAATTTTGCTCAAAACTACAATGAGGCTCAGTACAATATACAAGGTTATTAATGACCATAAATTGACGCTTAATACTAATGTTATTAAGATGTACCGCAATACAATATAGAGAACTATAATTTATGAATTTTTGTCACATTTTATTTACTTCTTTAATAAAAACTGTTCAAAAGCAATTTCGAGAAAAGATTTTAGTGAGGTTTTGAAAAGAAAAGTCCAATTTAAAGAAATTTGGCAGAAAAAAAAAGAAAAAAGGCATTAAAGAAAAAAGGCAGACGTTGAAGAGACCAGTACTTTAGTGGAAAGTGCAAAGCGCAACACGTATTAAAATATTGTGTTAATACTACCAAAGTAAATTATAATTAAAAATGAAAGCATTATGATGGGCAAAGTTTACTCCATTGAGAAGTACTAACGTGATGGGTGCATTACCCGGGTTTAAGTAATTAATTATGATTAAGTAATTAACACCACAAACAGTTTAATAGGCAGTATATAAAGAAGAAAGCGTGACTTGTGATATTTTGCGGAATACATTTTTACTGAAGTTCTTAGGTAATGTTCTGGAACATTTTTGACAGATTCAAATGCTCTGCATCTGTTTAAGCACCTATTCCCTAAATTAGATCCCGTTGCTTATGGTGATATGTAGAATTCTTCTAGGCAGAAATCGGGTTCCTCCAATTGGCCCTGGTATTTTCCGGGAGAACATTACAGTGTAACAGACTCATTAGCAAATGGTTGGCAAATGATAATGATTAACAGATGGGCTTTAATTATATCATTATGTAAATTTGCAAAATTTTCCCGCATCAAATTTCGGAACTCGAGTTCTAATCTACATCTTACATTTAATGGGTAAAGTCATATTCATTTCTGGCAACTCTCATGCGAGTTATTACTCCCGAAAATCAACTGTAACTTATAGGAGAGATTTGAAAAATCTTTGAAAAATCTACATCGGCTGTGAAATCTTTTTATGGATACGCAATGAGGTGAGTAATAGGAAAATGCAAAAGAAATCAGCTAAGAGATCTAACAAAATATATTAATATTAATTTTAGCCTCACATAAAAAACATCACAAATAAATTAATGTACTAAGAAGAAAATAGCGCCAAAAATTGTAAACACAAAACTGTTTTTAACCAAATTGTTTTTCATACTTTTTAAAGAAAATTAACTTAATAAACAGTTGACTAAAAATGGAATCCGGTGCGGAGGTTAAAGAAATTTCTAATAAAGAATAGGTGTATAAAACCGGAAAAAAAGATATAACTAACAAAGGAGAAGGGTAATGTTAAAGGAAAACCCTTCGAAAAATAATGTACTGAAGGAAATTAATTTAAATAAAGACCATTTAAATCCCTAAAACAAAACGATACAAAGTTAAAAATATGTAAATATTATAATATAATTTACAAATTTATTAAATTAATATTTAAATTGGAAAGAGAATATTTATCAATATTGTTAAGTTACTGACGTATATGGCCGACAGTAAGGAGGGTAAACGGTCAACAGTCCACATATTTCCCCTTATACCTCAAATTTGTTTACATTTCGAGAGTATTTTCGTTTCTCAAGAGAAAGTACCCCACCGGTTGGATCGTTCCTGTGTTGTTGGCCGCCTAGGTGCAAAAACAATACCGCCGCTTTTCTTCACAGTTAGAAAATTATCTTTTAATGTGCTTTGATTAAAAATCGTAATTTTTTTAGTAATAACGGATAAATTTTAGCATTTAAAAATATTCAAGTTCTGTTATGGCTTTATGAAGGGGGCAGATTTTTTCGTGTTTAAATTATAAAACTTAAATTGTTGCGGATAGTTATAACTATCTTTACTTTTATAAAAGTCGGTTTATTAGTAATATTTTATACTTATCATATACTTTGGTTTATAATATTCATTATTAGAAAATTGGAGAACCATTTAGCGAGTCTAAAAGTTGTATAAATGATAAACTGTTGGACAGTATATCCTAAAATTGCGTAATTTGATGCACTTAGATTTGATGTACTATATACAACTCAAAATATCATTATATTGAGGGGAAAAAAATAATGGATGATCGCGAAATTTATTTTAACGGGAAAAATTCATGTTAAAAATAGTTCTATTGCAGCATTTGCCTTAACATAAATATCTCCAATAATTTGATTCACACATTTTTCTAATTATTTGATTAATTTATATAATAACAAAAATGTAATTATCTGTATATATATATATATATATATAAAAGTTTTCCTCGCCCATTCTTGGCGGAAACAGGCTTTGGGACGGGCAGAGCGCCATGTTCCCAAGCCTCTTTTTACATCACTTCTTAATGTGCCATGTCTAGAAACTTCCTGACAATGTGACACGTGTTTAGGATTGTGGCTTTTTGTATTTCAATGTAGGTGTTTGGGTCAATGTTGAGTATCTCCAAATTCGTCGCAAGCGTTTTTGGTACTATCCCTGTTGCTGAGATGACTAACGGGATGATGAGGATCTTTTCCATACCCCATATATCTCGTACTTCATGTCTGAGATCTTGGTACTTGGTGATTTTCGTTGTGTAGGTTGTCTGTATGTTATTGGTGTTGGGTACTGCTATGTCGATTAAGTACGTGGTCTTATTCGATTTATCGACGAGGGTTATGTCAGGACGGTTATGTGGGACTGTCTTGTCTGTTATGATTGCTCTATCCCAGTAAAGCTTGTGTGTTTCGTTCTCATGCACGGTCTCTGGCTCATATTTGTAGTACGGGCATTTTTCTGTCAGAAAGCCAGCATTCGCTGCCAATTTCTGGTGGACTATTTTCGCTACTTGATCGTGTCTATGTTTGTAGTCTGACTGCGCAAGGATCTTGCATCCTGCCATCACGTGTTGGATTGTCTCCGATGCCGCATGACAGTGTCTGCATTTGTCGCTTTCTATGTCTTTTCTCTGGATGAATTTCTGATTGTTCCTTGTTGCGATCACTTGGTCTTGGATGGCTAGCATGAATCCTTCTGTCTCTGGCTGGAGAGTGCCTTTGGCCAGCCAAGAATTTGATGCCTTTTTGTCAACGTGTGGTTGTTGCAGGTCATTGTAGTGCCTGCCATGTAATGGTTTTCCGGCCCAAGTTCTCAGTTTCTGTTCGTTGGCTGTTTCCAGGACACGCTCTTCGGTACTACACAGGTTTAGTGGCGTGTAATTTGCATCTGCTTGTATTATGGCTTGGATGAGTGGCGATCGGGGACTCTTCAACTGGAAGTATTGCCTCATGCTCTGGATATATATATATATATATATATATATATATATATATATATATATATATATATAATTTACCTGTATATCCATTACATAGACAAAAATATTTGTGCACCTAGACGGAAAAAATGGCACTTGAAATCAATTCATAATTTGCCTATCTTTTATTGCAATAATTACGACAGCCTTTTTTTATGTATGATTCTCACAATGTACTGGCGTCTGTACTAGATTATTCCCCTTGGCTGCAGTAAAGAAAAGTCTTGCCCATTGACATAGAATGTAACGTTCCAGATCATCCAACAGGTGTCTACTCTCAATTCTATGCAGGAAAAAATCGATGGCTGGAGCTGCAACGCATGTTCTTAGTTGGAAAGAGCTTTCTCCAGGATAGCTATAGCAGAAGCTATACAATGGGTGTGGAGAAATATCACGGTACAGACTTTCCAGCAGTCCTGGAATATATA
>QLNU02015360.1:7476393-7517183 GCA_006491805.2 Dysdera silvatica | reverse complement strand
AAATTTCTAATACTATACGTTTAGCATTACAATATATATTTCTAAAATACTACTGTTAATTCTGAATTATATATTGGCTTAATATATATTTTAATGTGTAATTTACAATTTCTATGAAAATTAAATTCTGATTATAATTTCATAAAGGTTTTTAGGATGCCAAAAAAAATCTGTTTGGTGTATACTCAATTTTGGGAGCCGCTGTATGTTAAGATGCTTTTCTTATAACACCGATTAAATGCTCAGGACCCTGTCTGTCGCTTTAAATCAAATATGAGATTTCAAATACTACATTTATACAAAGTTAATTGACGATTCTTTCGCCTCCCCTTCCGATACTTGGCGACGGTTTATCTTACATTTATCTTACATTGGGTTGCAATATTTAAAAACGTCTGACGACGCTTTCTGTTACATCACTGCATTTTGCACACGCGTTACTTTTCTTTCAAGCTGAACTCTTCCAATAAAAAAGGCTGTTCATTCTAAGGCGTGGCTCACTGAAATTTGAGCGCTAAATTTAAATAGCACGTGACCAAGAAATTCTTTACAATAGCGAGTTAAATCCTTTTTATTCTGGAAGCGGGGAAACCAAGGGGTGCAGCTTTCGTCATTGGCTGAAACGACGTAGAAGCACGCTCTCTTGAAGCACTATTGGCTCTCAAATAGAAATTTTGAAGTGCTTATTATTCATAAACGAAGCCGTCAATCAAAAATTGTCCCTCTTGACTTTCGTCATAGAATTGACCATAGAATGTCTGCCAAGGAGTTTATGTGGTAGTTACCGAACACCCTGTATATAGTGTTTATTTTTTTGTTGTTTTTCCCATTCTTTTTGTATGCTTTGTAATCTTCGTGAAAAAATGGATTTAGCGCACTTACTCCACTGTCCCACGCTCACTTCAGTCTCAACGTAGGGACGGTACTGAAAAGCAAGGAACCCAATGGATACATATTTATTGTAGCCTCCTCCGTTTGGCTTCAGATGTCTTCTACCCGCCATTGGAAATAAATGAATTTATAGCGTATATACAAAAATTTTATATACGCTAAGAAAGTATTTTTTTTCTCACAAAACACGCTTGATATATTTAGTAAACACTTCATGAGAAAAAAAGGACTATTTTAAAGGTAGTTTTTCATGTACAGAAGCAGAAATAAAATATTTAAATAACGCGTTGTTTTCGATATTTTTGAATTAAGACACGGAAAATAATTATTTTTTGTAACAGAAACACTATACAAATTTAACTGCATGATTATCAAAATATATTAACAATAAAATAACGGCCTACTATAAAAGTTCTAATGAATTATTATAAAAGTAAATCAATTTGTTACATAAAGTTAGAAAATAAAATTAAAAATTTTGATACTTGCAAAATCAAAGAAAAAATTGTCTTTAAAAATCTGATGTAGAAATTTTGTAGGAAAGCGAAACAAAGGAAGTTAACCCCTACACAAAAGTCTTAAATGCACATTATGCATTGTCAGAAATATTCGGTCCATGGATAGTTACTGGCTAATTGTAATTCATATTTTATATAAATAATATTTTTAGTGCATTCCTTTTCTTTAATTTTATATTAATTCCCTTTGTTATGTATGCACGAAATAAACTTAAAAAATACATATTCGACAATAGATTAATGGTAATTGGCAGTGATAATCATTTTTGTCACATAGACACTACTTGTACCCGTCAAAAATTAGGTATCATCAGAAGTATTTTCAAGAACTTCCAATTTCATTCTATAAATGAGTTCAGGAAAATTTTGTGGAAATTTAAGACAAATGAAAAGCGTATAATATTACATTTTTGAAAGAATTCAAAAAAGATTTTGTGATAGAAAATACGGACAGCTCAGAGATATTTTACTGTGCATGCTAATAAATCCAGCATCTCCTAACTCTACCATAGCTTTTAACAATATTCCATGAAGGAATATTTGCATCACTGGCCACATCTCAGAGACACTTGGATTAACTTCCCAAAACCCTGATTGCTTCGGCTATCCTGCTTTGTGTCATCTTACTTTCGCTCAGTGATTTGATTCAACTCGACCAGCGAGATCATCTAGGTCATATGTTTAGTTCTGGGTGGTCGTGTAACTTCAGTTTTCTCTTTGCTATGTTTATTCTATTATTCTAGTTGATGGACTTGTCGAAGCTATCAAGCACATGTACGTGCGTGAGGATCTACATATTCAAATATTAGATGCGTATTCACTTAACCGTTCGATCTATCTTGGCTAAAGTTGACGATTCATTGTTGTCCAAGCCATTGATTTCAACATACTGCTATAGGCTTGAGCTAATGGAGATAAAAATATCGAGTTTTTGTATTCTACATTGGGTCTAGGTCTTGTGTATTAATAATTTAGCAATATTAGCATTAAAATCAATGGTTGTGGATTATAATACTTTAAGTTATTTATCCTTGTTTTATCTTAAGCTAAAAGTTCCGAAGTATATATTTTAAAGTAAAACAATTTGCTTTATCGTATGTATATATTGTTCTTTTATCGTACAAATATTTACAAAAAACAAATAGTTATATGTCCACTCTATAATTAGCGTTGCTTCACATTATGATTAAAATCATATTATGCACGTATTGTGTGAGCATGGAAATTTTAACCGTACAACACAATTGAACGAAACAATATAAATTAACTGCATTTAAAAATGGAATAAACAAATTAACCATGGTTCATTCTGTCTCAATTATCTCTGTTATGCTAAATTTGTGCAAATTAAAATGAAATAATTTCGGTACTCTACGTTTTTTGCTCAAATTAGAACCCTATTTGGCAACAACGGTTGGAAAAACAGGAAGATACTCACGTTGCAAACTTGTTTCCATGGACTTCCTGGGTGATAATAAACGCCCAATTAACATTCCAGCGGCGCTTATAGTCAATTGAATGGTATACGAGTCTTGGCCTTGCTTTTTACAAAAGTAGTTGTATTCTTCAACCCCTAGAAATCGAAGCTTCGCTTCGACAAGTATTCATACCCACTCTGGTCGGTCTTTAGGGTAGGGCAAAAGACGTACTGCTACATAAAATCCAAAGAAAACCTGAGTTTATGATGAAAATTTTAGATTAACAGAAAGGTTTGCATGCATGTGCAAATTTGACGATATCTCGACAATGGTTCGTTTTCGACGGTAAGTTCTATTCGCATTTTTGCTCTATATGCCAAGACCTTTCCAACGGTACCACAATTGTCAAAATCTGTGGGAACACCTCTTGCAGAACACCTCTTGCTCTAAGAAAAGAGGTACGGAACAATTTTTAACAATGCTCACTTTAAAAAATTAAGCCAAACTGGCAGTTGAAGCCCATATTAAACAAAAAAAGTTTCGATTTTAGACAAGTTTAGTATAATTTTGCTGCTTTTATTGTCAAATTATTTCCCTATTAATCTTATAATTGCATAACCCTTTTCTGCTTAATGTTAAACTGTAAAATTATTTATTAGATTACTATAACAAAATAGTCATATATACCTATCATTTTGGACAATTATTACGTTCCCATTTTTTTATTTCCAAATTTTTTATTTTATCATATAACGAACTCCAGTGCTTTACTCAATGTACTTTTTTATCTTGCACAGATACTTTAGTTTTTTTTTCCATTTAAAATGGCGATTGTAACTTATTATTAATATTAATGATATACTCTTACTATTAAAGAGGATAGTACTAGAGAACGTTTATGGGTGTTGCTATTCTTACTATTTCACGGTATTGAGAAGTAAAATTGATTCCCTTTGCATAAAACAAAGAGGAAATATTTCCAGTTACCTGAAAATAAGAATAATTCTGGCTATATATGGAACATAATTCATAAATATTGATGGACGTTAAAATATCTTAAACCATAAATTACAACTACTAATCAATGGTAACTTGACTGGGCTGTATAAACAGATTTGTCGCCTATTTGGTTAACGTTTCTCAACCGTTGGTAGTAAGTAAATATTTTACTAAATATATGTCAAAACTTAAATAAAAAATTATTTCACGTAAAATTATAAAAATAAAAAATCATTTCATTTAATGAAATTCATTCTAATGCAGGTTGTCTATAAGTTGGGAAATGAATAAAGTAATTTGAAAAGGACATTAAAGTGGATTGATAGATTGAGACAAGGGCCGGATTAACGCATAGACAAACAAGACAAATGTTTAGGGTCCGCTTTTTTTTAGCGTCCCGGCGCGGTGAAAACTCAACACTACTTCAAAAGCATTGCCAATTGGATCTTATTTATCATCAATGCAGTATTTTTTATGAATTTCACGAATTTTAGAATTTTTTGTATGCATGTTGTATACAAATATATTAGTTGTGCCGACTTTATTTTCGAAGTTTAAAATTCAAATTCCAGAACGGATTAAGCAGCCCATTGGATATAGCGCACATTTCCGTTGACCCCAAAATTCTCGTTAGATACGGGTCCTACTGTAATTAAACAGGTTTAATTTATGTTACAAGGGTCCCCGAAAAAAATTTCCTCAGGCCCTACGAAGTCCTAACCCGGCCCTGATTGAGACGCATATATGAAGTTTCTATGTCCATTAGAAATTTCGGGTAGCTGCATCTTGCTCGTGTATCATATGTGGTGCACTCCAATATACAGGGTGGTTAGTAAAGTCCTTATACACGCAGATAACTGTCGAACGGAGAGAGCTATATGTACGAACGTGATGTGTAGGTATAGTAAAGTGACTATGCGCTACAAGATGAGACTGCGTGCAGCGCCCCTTGCTGAAAAATTCAGAACTTAGAGTTGCTATCTCGAAAACTATTCAAGATAGACGAAAACGGTCAATTATAAAGTTGTTAACCACCAGCTAGTTAGGACGAAACGACTTTTTTTCACCACCTTAATAGGGCAAAAATCGTAATTTAAGAGGTTTTAAAGATATCCGTCCAGCAACGCCATTGTTGGTCAAAATGCCAAAATTATTATGCAAAGTACGATATAATACGATTTTATTATTGTAGCGTACACATTTGCATATCATGCGCTTTGTGACGAGATTGTGTGTGCAATGAAAGTATCGCCCCGACCCGAAGTTTCCCCTCTATGCAGAGCTGTACGAAGGGAAAGCTGTCGCGCAGGGGCGTCCTGTACCCATTAAACTTCCTAAATCACAATTTTTGCCCTATTAAGGTGGTGAAAAAAAATCGTTTCGTACTAACTAGCTAGTGCTTAACAATTTTGTAATGGACATTTTTCCCGTTTCTTGAATAGTTTTCGAGATAGCAGCTCTACGTTCTGAATTTTTCCGCTAGTGGCGCTGTACGCATTCTCATCTTGTAGCGCATAGTCCCTTTACTATAACCTAAACATCAGATTCATACATATATCTCTTTCCGTTTAACAGTTATCTGCGTGTATAAGGACTTAACTAAACCCCCTGTGTATTATTATTTAGAGTTCAAAAATTTGATTGTTCTGAGCATTGTTGAAAAGCACTTTTAAGGCAAGAAATTCAATTACTTTGAAAATAAATAAAGCACTAAATAACTCTCAATCATCTAGAAACGGGGTACGAGTTTGAATGAAGAGTTTACATGTTGAACGAAAGCTAAATTGATAATTAAATCTAAATTTACGATTACTTCATTGTAAAGTTTAAATGCGAAAAAATTGTACAATGACCTTTAAGATATGTAAGATATTAGTAATCTTTTCAGCTTTAACACAATTGCCAATAGGTCAAATTACGAAGACACTGGGGTACTTTTTGTAATTTTTTCGTGGGGATTAAGATGGCTGACAGTTTTGACACCCACGTTTAAGCTCAGAATAGAGCTTTTTTGTGAAGAATAAGAAAACGAGACAACATTCCAGCCCGGTGTCAAACCAGGGACCATCCGTGTGTGTGTGTGCGTGTCATCATCATCATATTCAACCGTTATCTATCCACTGCTGGATGAAGGTCTCTCCAAATGCTTTCCACACAAGTCTATTTTGAGCAATTCGCTTCCATGTCACCCCAACCAGTTCTCTTATTTCATCCACCCATCTAGTTTGAGGACATTTTCTAGGTCTTCGGTGGTCTCATGAAATCCAGTTGAGAATTTTAGTTGCCCATCGTTGATCAGTTCTTGCGATATGCCCAGCCCATCGCCATTTCAGCCTTTTTACTTTAACAATGATGTCCTCTACTCCTGTTTGCTATCTCACCTAAGTGTTTCTTTTTCGATCTGTCCTAGTTATTCCATGCATGCACCTCTCCATGCTCCTTTGTGTTGTCTGTAACTTCCGTATTGCTGTAATTGTTATACTCCATGTCTCTGATCCGTAAGAGAGGACTGGTAATACACATTGGTTGAAAACCTTTCTTTTTAGACACAAAGGAAATTTTCTCTTCAGGATAAAACTGTTTTTTCGGTATGCACTCCAGCCAAGTTTAATACATCTGTTCAGTTCTTTTATAATGTTACCTTCCATTGAAATCAGTTGGCCACGGTAATATGTATCAACCAGCAATTTCTAGGTTGACAACATTGAGCTAGAAATTGCTGTATGTTGAAATTGTGTATGTATTTATATATATATATATATATATATATATATATATATATATATATATATAAATGGAAAATAGTAGATAATGTATATTTATACTTTCACTACACATGAATGTATATTTTGTAATTGTGGTATGATGTACATACATTTACACCTATATTGTATATACACATTTTAGTGCATAGGCCTTTATTATTTTATTTCATTTTATATAGTATGCAGATGTGGCTGTGTGAATATTGGTATTCCGCATATATTTGCACCTACTTATTAATAATTTTCATTTACTTTCTTGATTTTCTACATTTTGCATTTATATTTACATTATCTACTATTTCCTATTTATATATATATATTGTGTGTATATATATTCCAAAAGTTTCTCGCTGTATTTTTCTCAATTTCAAATGTCAATGAAAAATGAAAATATCATTTGTTATTTCAATTCTAATATCGATGAAAGTGACGGTTCAAGATTCCATTTCGTTTCGGAATATATCGCTTTTAATTAATCGTGGTGGGAGACGAGCAATAAATTGATTGTTATTTTATGTTAAGCATTAATCATTTGTTTACTTTAAAAGCTAGCTGGAAATTCCAATCACATCTTAATAAAGCGTTTTGGAAAATTAATAAGTCGGTAATCTGCCCTTTCAGTTAGCGCTGATGATTGATTAATTTTGAAGAATTAATTTTCTTTTTCCTCCCTGTGAAATTGTCAATACCTTATTGCTTGGAAAGTTTAAGTGGATGGTTGCCAACTTAAACAGATTTTTATTGGACTTAGCGGCTTATTTATAATTGGGCCATTGGATGCAAATCTTGTTCTATATATCTCCAATTTAAGACTTCCTAATCGTTGGTTTTAAATAGTTACGAAACTAAAGTAGTTTCGTAATTATAATTCAAAATGTTGAAAATTTTAAATATGTGGAGCATCAATAAAAATTAATAAAAATATTAGTAAATAGGAAACCTATAAATAAAACAAAAATCAAGGGAATGCAAATAAATCCACCAACTAGCTAAAATTAAAATGGAGGAAGAACTTATAAATAAATTTAAAATAATTTTGAAATCTAATACAAAGTATTGGGGAAGAAATTTACGTATAAAAAATTAAACATTCGTAAAATAGCAAATCAAATCGATTGCCCACACTTTCATATTCGTCAGTATCAGTTCTCTGTCAGGAGCAACGCCCTTGGAAGTAAATCTGTTGTATCTTATACAGTGATTATCAAATCTGAAGGTACGAACATAATTTGTTTTAGTTTTTATTTTTTGCTTTAATTTTTAACCAAATAAAATTTTTGTATCAGATAAGAGTGTAGTAATTTTATTTAAGTAGTCTGGACGATTTAAGACGACTGTAGTACGGCCTTTATCAGCTGGCAGTATGACAAGGTCCTTGTCGTTCCGTAGCTCCCGGAGGGCAACCCTTTGCATAGGCGTTAGGTTGTCCTCAGGGAGTTTTGGACGCCGAAGGAGTCCTGCCACTCTGCAGCGGATATCAGCTGCAACACGTTCGTCAGTGTGATTATTTTGTAGAGCATTTTCTATGGAAGCGAGAATCTGTGGTATCATCCAACATGCCACAAAGCTTCCGTTGTTAAAACATTAAGTCTTAGAGCGAATTCTCACTGCAGTAATGAAACACTTTCAAACACAGAAACAAAACACATACACACGGCACTTAAAAATAATGGATACCCTAAACGATTCATTCTCAGAAACTGTAGACCCAATAGTACATCTTTAAACAATACATCTCACACCCGCATATCTATTCCATATATTCACGGCATTTCCGAAACAATCTCTCGCATCCTTAAAGAGGCAAATATCAAAACATTCTATTCCCCTGTCACAACACTTCGCAAACAACTTACAAAAGTTAAAGACCCAGTTCCACCAGAAGATCTCACAGGCGCCATATACCAAATACCATGCAAAGACTGCAACAAACATTACATAGGACAAACAAAAAGAATGATCAAAACAAGAAAAAAAGAACACAAACAAGCACTCGCGAAAGGAGACATAGCCTCACGTCTGGCAGAACACGCTTTACAACACGGACACGAACCCGACTGGGACTCAACAAAAATACTACACCGTCACATCACAAACAAGAATAGTAGACTCTTCTTAGAATCTTGGGAAACTTACAAACTACACGGGAAAGCCATTAATACATCACAACCACTTCCAGAAACTTATAAACAACTCTTACTCTGAAATGTATGAGACATCCCCAAATTAGGTAACCCGCAGTGTGGGTTTCTCATTGGTCCCTATTGGGGTTCTTCCATGATTCTATTGGAGGCCTCCCATTGGTTCTCATTGGGTTTTCCCATTCTGCGGGACTACTCTGATGAAGGGTTTTCCAGAAATTTCAAGTATAAAAAAGAGACAGAAACATAACATCGTCATTACTCCTGATGAAGGACTGCTGCTGATGCGTCCGAAAGCTTGAGTGATCTTTTTCATTGCTATTTTACCAGTGTTTAACCTTTTTATGTAAGAAAATATTTTGCTCTGTTGGGACTTTGAAATTTTGTCATGTCATTAACTCCCAAATTAAACTTTTTTATGTAAACTTGTTATTGTTAATTTTTTAACTAACAAAGACAGAGATATCTACCAATAATAAAAGTTGAATTCAATAATATGTTTAAAAATTAAAACAATATATATACACTGTCTGACCCAAAACCGTCGTGTGAATTAAAATACAAAAATACTTTTAAAATTTAGTTTCGGGGGGGACTGATCCGTAGGGTCCCCCCTCTGGATACGGTGAGGAATTTAGGCTCAGAAATGTTATGCAGTAATAAAGTGAAATCAAGTGACGACCTGAAACTCTTAAATGACCAAATTACCCCATCAATGGGTTTTTTTTCTGACAACACGGGTGTATTCCAATACAAAAATGCCAATATTTATCGATCTTAAATTGTAAAATAATGGTCTAAGAAGCATGAAGGGTATTTGTGCACACGAATTGGCCTTCACAGAGACCTAACCTTTACCCCATTAAGAGTATTTGGAATGTACTGGAGAAGAGTTTACGGAGTGGTTCTTCTCTTTCATCATTAGTACTATATCTCGACGAAAAGTTAATACAATTTGTACGCAAATAAAAGCCAAGACGAATACGCTTGGTAAGCTAAACTAAAAACTGTCCAAAGAAATGATATTAGTATGAGACTCTATTAAGGCGACGCAGTGTTTTCTAAAAACCAGAAAAATTATTTTACTATGTCGCAATAGAATAATGTATTTTCTACCTATATTGTTAAAAAATTCACAAATATAGAGAAATACGATTCTAAAACTAATATTACATTGAAACTTTATATGACAGCTCCGAACCTTGTTTTGTATCTTATAGGAGGATTTGCACTAAATGTTTTTATTGTGCAAGCCGAGAATATAGATAAAAATAAAAAAAGTTTACGAATTGGAAAAATTCATCAACAGACTACGAAAATCTATTCTATCTTCCTTTCCTTTTTCTAAGCTCTCTAGAAAGTTTGTCGAGTGTTCTTTATTTTGTTTTCAAGAGCATCTAGTGCATAGAGAGTATGCTGCGAGAGACCAAAGGTAAAATTCCCTTAGATACACTCTGCTGCTAGGAACATTTACACTGGAGAATAACAAATTTCATTATCGGTGAGATCCTGCAAACATAAGTGTTTCTTAGCAAAAAATAGAGAGAGAGAGAGAGAGAGAACAAAAAAAATCTTTCTCCCAGTTTTATGAGAGAGAATGCGGTTTGGAAAAACCATGAAAACAAAAACGACCGGTTTCACACGTTCATAAATGTGCAAATATAACTAAATTTCAGTTATTTTACTTCCAGTAATAACGTCAGAGAAAGGCGAAACTTTCTTCATAATTTAATAAAAGGATATTAAACGTACATCTAATATATATGAATAACATCAACGATAAAGATCGGAAATAGATAGTTGAACGTCTACAATTGACAGTGGTTTTATAAAAAACGCTTTGACAGCGTTAAAATGGATGAATGTTTTGTTTTGAAACACAATTCATCGATTCACAATTCATCACATTCATCGGAAAATTTTGTGATAATCGATCGGAGAATGAAAATATAAATTTTCATCTATTTCGCGTTTTGGAGAAGAAGCAGGATGCTCAATTTTAAATGGAAAAATAAAGACATGTATTAAACCATAGCAATTGATTACTGGCGTGCCTTCATGAAATATAGCCTAACCTCCTTATCTCGAATCCCTTGATATCTCAAAAAATATTTCCCTTACAGTTTCAGCATTAAATCAATGTATTTGTTACCTTGACGTTTTTTTAGAGACCTTTGTTATCTCGAATTATGAACTGTGGGAGAAATGTAGAGTATTTACAAACAGGTGTTCAGATATTTTTGTTCTTTGTGGTTGTTCATTTTTATATATTAATATACATATATCAAAATACTATTATTACTTATACAAGTCGAACACCACAGATTAAATTAAGATAAAATTTTTATCAACGTTTTTAGACGTAATAATATTGACGCCGATGTTATGGCATGGTGAAATATTCGTAAAGAAAATAAATATTTTTGCGGATGGTGGAGCACGATCCCACAACCTTCTACAATCCGGGAAAGTGCTCTTACCAACTGAGCTGCAATCGACAAACACTTGCCTAAAAAACGTTGAAAAAATTGTATCTTAATACCATTATTATATTATCAACCAACATTTATCTTGATTTGATATAGTTAAATTAATTTTACACAGACCGTTTAAGGGCTTACTCTAGAGACCAGGAATGCCATTGTCAATTTATCGTTATAGACAAAGTCGAACCTGGTAAAATTTATATCTATCGGGACTACAGGAAATACCGTTAAAAACAGTATCGTTATGTACACATTTCCCTGTATATGTTTTAATATTTAACAGATGTATAAAGGTGAAGACATTCATACTCTAATTAAAATAGCATACACATGATAGTTCTTGATACTAGAGGGAAATCCAATGGATCATTTAGGGCGAAGATGGAAAAATTTACTTATTGAAAGCTTATACTTTTACCTCTTGAAAATTTTTTATCTTGAATTTTTTCTATTCACCTGATATTCAAGGAATCGAGGTGTGACTGTATATTTTTATACAAAGACACCGTATAAGTTTCTCTTTCTCTCTCTTTCTCTATCTCTTTTTCCTTTTCTTGTTAGTCATCAAAAGCTAAAAATGTGACTTTCTGCACACACTAGTATATATCTAGAGCTGTCCCTGTGGTAGGCGTTAGTGCGCCGCGTACTCTCAAGAAATTTGGAAAAATACAGAGTACGCGCGAATATCCCTGGTCTCAAGAAAGTTTTTCATTTTGCATTTGCTGGTTTTTGGGAAACTTTCAACGAAGTTTAGTTTTTTTTTTAGTCATTTACAAACTTGAATGTAAACAAATGAGGAAAAACATCCTGAACTCCCCCAAGCCTCAAAATAATATCCTGCGTACGGCTAGGTGAGGAATGAAAAACTGATGAAAGTGGCAAGTGACACCTTGGGCTTGGATAGACGATAGACGACCACAAAGACGTAGCTAGGATTTAATTTCGGAGGGGCTCAAAATTTTTTACAGCATGTATAGATGCAATTATTACAGGCATGGATGACCAGTCAAATGCCAGTCAGCTCGGCGCTGTGAGGTCACCAAGTCCAGTAATCCAGCAATTTCAATATTTGCTAATTAAGACAGCACCGCCTACTCTCAATAATCAAACCACAAATTATAGGCGCACGAACGCCTCAGTTGGACAGTGGTTTTAACTACCATTTTTGGAGCGGATGGGTTGGGTTTGACTCCCAATAAGTTTGGTTATGCATGGTTGGAGAGAACGTTAAGCCCTCTATCCCCTTCCAGAAGCCCTTAGCGTAGTTTTGAGATGTTAAGCCCAAATATGCGCATTACAGAGCTGCAACAAATAATAAACTACCTGATAATTCCATATCTATTTGTGGATTAAAATATTTTATACGATCTTTTATGCAAATTTGTTAAATTTCATATCATTCAAAATCAATTAAATCAATGCCGTGTATTCCAGTGCTTAAAAAAACTTGAAAAAGCTCACCGCTTTACGTCCAAAAACTGCATTATGAATCCCCTAAAAGAAGACCAACCCCTTAAACCGACCTCTATCCTGCGACACGATCTAACCTGCTGCAATGAGAACCTCGTTGATTAAGCTCAAAAGTGGTTAAACCAATAAGCCAGTGGGCGTTCTTGAACCAGTAAAACCTCAAATATTAACTTACGTTATAGGATGGCTTTTCAGAAATGAAAATAAGGTGATGAATTTTATAATCATTCAGAACCATTTGCAACTGACAACGACATTTTTTGCAATTTGAATTACCTACTGAATACACATATAACTACTCTCCCTCTTAATTCTTAGATTATTTGTAATGAAATTTGACATAATGATGACAAGACATATGCATAGCTGGTTTCAATGGCCTAATTAAGAGTGCTCGAGAAGAAACTGATCACTATTCTGAGTACAACCAGGTCATTTTTATCTTTTCTTGACTCGAGTTACTTTGGGTCAAGAAAGCGTGAGTGTGAAGAAATAAATCTCCCATACAAATAATTATTTGAAAGCATTTTGAAAACTGAAAGGGAACATAGTGTATTTTAGAATTATCATAAATGGTATTTTGCTGGCTATACTGATACATTCCATGTATTTAATTTCGAGCTCTATGCAGCATATCTTCACTGTTTTTAGCTGGATTTCCTTCAAATAAAACCCCATGTCTTCCTTTCTTTGTCGAAGAATTAATGATAAAACAGCTATATGATAAAAGCGTTTGTGACGGTCGAGAAACCGGATAAAAAATTGTAATTTATTCTGAAAGGTTTCTATTTTTATGGTACAAGGGCAACATAGGTCATGCTGCGTAGGACCCATCAGTCTTCAGGGGAGTTCGAACCTCTGTTGCTAAAAGAACGAAACCCCGGACAACGGTGGAAAGAAAAACGGTGGGTGTTCTGCGACAACACTGGAAGTCAATTCTGGGTAAACGGCATGCTAGATGCATCCGTTACCATTACGGCACCGTAGGACAGTTGTCCTATATTTTCCTAAGGGAACTGAACCTTTTAAGACCCAAGGAACCAACCCCCGAACTACCTCAGTTAGTCGGTCAGTTTCTTTTTTCCACGGAGTCGAACCCATATCAACAGCATACTAAATAAACGCGTCACTACCGCGCCGCCACAGGGCATATTCTAAAAGGGAAAACCGAAGCAATGATTGCCTTTTATAAATGCTGTGCCTACTGTCTGTTTACGAAAAGAAGTCCGATGGAACAGTTAGAAATAACGGGAGGTGATGCTACAAAAGGGTTAGCTGCTTACGGCAGAGTAGGACTCCAATCTCAGAACGTGTTCGGCTGTAGAACTTGGGGGCAAGAGGGCACTTGCCCCTCCTCGTTTTTGTTTTTAGAAAAGAGATAAAGTCGTACTTTTCCCCGTAAAATTTTGGGTTATTTGTTTTTTGTCCCCCAATTTACACTATATTTACACCAAGTTACGCCTATGCTTGGAGTTCCATAAGACTTCTTTTCGTGAACAGGCAGTAGTTCAGAATGAAATATGAAATCGCCATTTTGCCATGAAATCGCCACACTGCTCTTTATAATTCCACCAATTCATGTAGTCAAAATCTTCTGAAAATAACGTCCGAAATTGACATCGTTCAGTCCATGAAATTTATGAACAAAAAGAAAAATTGATGGGGTGAACATATCGTTCAATTTCGACGAATCGTAAGAAGCAACCTTAATGAAAATTATAGCATCGTAACACGCCACAATTTTACTGATTCCTTTCAAAGTGAGGCTAGTAATGGAAAAAAAAATTGTTTTAGATCAATTTATGCTGCCATTTTCTCTCCTTGGCCTTTTGCCTTCATTGAAGCAAATACGACTAATGTAAAGCAATCCATGCATTGGATTTCCTTGCCATTACCTTGCCTTACACGTGACATGAGAAGTCAGCAGGTGATATCCAAAATAATTAATAAAAGGGAAAAGCATATTCAGGAAATTTTGCTTGAAACTTCTTCAAACCGCTCAAAAACTTCGCAAACAGCTGCCCGAATTTTTAATGGAATGGATTCCAAAATTTTAATAGCTTATTATTGATTTTTCTTGTTCTTTTCCTGTCGTGATTTAAGCTGAGAAAAGTTTCCTGTGGACTAATTATTCTCTTCGATATTGCATAACATGAAATCTTCGTTGTATGATAATACATAGGAGTAACATGTAATTTACATAGGAGCAATATGTAAAAATTACATATATAATTAATTTACTTACATAATTCATGAATATTTACATGTATTTTAAATTAATTACACCAAAAGCCAAATTTTAAAGATTGTTATATACTATGGGGAAATTTTGAAAGTGGCAGAAATCTGTTTCCATTACTGTATCAATTAACATAAAATGTTCGAAATATTCAGAAAAAATAGAGGTTTCCGTAAACGTGATTATTTTAAAATATGAAAATTTAAATCGTAAAATTCTTCTTTAATAGTTATATATGATGAAAACAGATGAATTGCAAATCTTATACTTATTTAATAGTAACTATATTATGCCAATTTATTAAATTAAGAAAGTCAAAAGTATAAAAAATAAAATATTATGTACATTTTCAGTTTCAAAAGTGCCACAAATTTCTAATTGGAAATCATTAAAAACGTTTTATTGTTCCAAACGCTAACAGTGTAGGAATTTAATAACCACTTCCTTACATTGCGCCATATTATTTTCGATAAGTTAGTAATTGCAAATTAACCTCAAACGTTTTAATTATACACAAATGGTAAAAAGCACTAGTAAATACAAATGAAAGACACGAAGGTTACGCATTCGTAAAAAGGCAATATTACCAGTGTTAAAATAATAACACGTATAAAGATACACTCGTATTAAGGTCAATAAAAATTATCCTAAACAAAACTGTAACCCGGAAATTATTCGATTATCGCCTTTTCGGAATTATCGATTTTGCTTCCAACAACAACAAAACGTGTAAAAAATATGTAGATAGCGTTAATTAGCGCAATCAGTTAGAAATTAATGCAGTAGTTTAGTTTTTTCACGAGTAATTCAAAGGCGGAAAAAATGCACATACAAAAGTAATAGTGTAGTTGCATCTTTGAAAGTATCTTATGACCGATTATAACGAGAAACGTGAGATATATGTTAATATCTAAAGAAAAAGGCCAAAAAACTTAATCACCACTTGTATACCATTGCGTCTTAAAAGAATCTATTTCTCTAAGGGAGTATATTCTTTTGTTAGAAGTTGTTAAAGAGAAACTGCGCCCTTTTTTAGCTATCTAGCGTCACGAGCAAGCGTAATAAAATGTAATATAATAATAAAGATGAATAGATAAATGTATGGAAAGCTATATAACTGGCGAGAGACTAAATTATGTATAGCCTTATAAAAAAGCTTCATTGCTTTCGACAGAAAACAGCACGGCATGATTCCATCTGCTGCTTTAATATATTATTAAGCTAGACATCTCTGGAAGGATCGTAGAGGTGTAGACAACTTTCTTGTTTCAAAAGTTTTGTCAAAGAAAAACGTGATACTAAATGTGTCGCGTCTTCTCGTTAAAAATTGGGAACTCCTGCTACGAAAGTAAGGAGATAAAACCTTCGAAGAAAAGCCATCACTCCTTGCCGAATGTACACAGCTTCGTAGATTCTCCAGATTGAGACGAAAGATTGAATTGGATAGAGAGTTACTCAATTTGGAGGGAGCCGCTTTCTTTACCAAAACCCGAGAGCCTCAAATTATTTATATGTGAGACTTTTGTATTCCAATAGTTTCCCGTGGTTTTATGTACTTTCTTAGCTTATAGTGGACGAAGTCCTTGAAATTATCCAATGTCTTGTAAAATAGGAATTTTTCAAAAGCAGTTTCAGTTTTGCAAGCGGAAAATCCTGGTTTTGTGGCACGTTTACAAGAAATTAACTGCTGCATGTAAATAATACATATCACAGTTTCTGTAACATTGCAAGTTTGCTTCAGATCAGTTATTTATGTCCGTCGTTTTGCGTTTTTATGTCCCTTTGCTGGATTTTTCTTTTGATTTGTCTAAGCTAAAATTTATTTCAAACTTTTTTTTTGGTAATCTTTTGAAGTCAATGCCCTTGCCATGCAACTAAAGCGAAATTTGTATAACGCTGATAGATATTTCCGGTTTGGTAGACAGAAAAATTGCACACAGAAAAAAAAGTCGAATTCTGAAGCTTTCACGCAATGCTTTGCATTTTTCTTTTGACTTTAATGAACGAATTCTTGTAACCCAGAATGTCTGACTTCTCAGTAACCGTCAATAGGATTGGGCGAAAAAGATTAATAAAATAGCTCCACACCATGGTATTTTAAAAGAAGACACGACCTTTTTTTTTTTTTTTTTGTATGTCTAAGCATCACGCAAAACGCATGCAGTGATATGCGACAAATAATCCTTATTGAGATGAAATATCGACCGATTTTGACGAGCGTTTTTGAGAAATTAATACCCACAAGGCTGAAAATTAATCAACTCGTAAATCCATTGCTTTCCATGATGGAAAGTGGATGAAAATGACATTGACGTACTAATGAAACTGGCATCAAGAACCTGTATACAATTTATAAAAGTGCGTTGATACACAAGGACAATAACCTTGAGTTCTTTATTTTTTTCATACCTAATTGCTGTAATTTATATTGATGCGGCTATATGCGAAAGGGATACGTACCACACTGAAAATTATAAGCCAGTATAATAGTTAGGAAACTATCGAAAAAATCCTATTTGTATCAGGAGATTATTTTGATCTGATATGCAAGTGTAACTGAAATCTTAAGAACAAAACAGCTGTGTTGTTTAAATACCTGTTAGACGTTAGTGTCCTTTACTATAAAAAATGGAATGGAAAATGAAAATATTGTTCATTTTTATTCTATCACAAGTTTTACGCACTAATTTATGTGAGCAAAAGATAGCAGTGAAATAGGTGGACAAACTACTTTTGAATCGTTCTGCATATTGTGGTCCAAATTTGAGAGTATGGAAATATCTTTTCCTTTGTATATATATACTACTTAACTGATTATACAATAATTTTTGCCACCCACGTTTAAGTAGCTCAAACTAGAGCTTTTTTTATATTTGGAGAAAAAGAGGCGCCGTCCTCATCCTGGATTCGAACCAGGGTCCCCGCGTTTAGCACGCGGTGTCTTGACCAACTAGACGAATGTAGATAAGAACAAACGCATTTTTCTTCGTATATGAGGATGTAAGATATTATTCTTCATCAGAAGATTGACCATTTCGAGATAATATTTTGGCGGGTTTTTTTAAAGTTGCTTATGAAGCCAACGAGTCCTCATTATTTTTTTTATATTTGAAGAAAAAAAGAGCGAGTCCCTCATCCTGGATTCGGAACCAGGACGGCGCCTCTTTTTCTCCAAAAGCAAAAACTTTGCTAAACGTTGCTATGTACAATAAAATTAAGTAATAAATTCCACGAAACTACAAAAATCTCAGGCTTTTCTGTGTTAACCCTTATCCCTGTGATTAACTGATATTTAACTTATACTTTGTTTCTGTTTCTATTTACAGTTTGCACGTTACTAAACACGGGGATAGCGGGCATCTTTGGCCCTCAGTCCGACGTCACCAGCATGCACGTGCAATCTATTTGTGACGCAATCGATATCCCACACGTTGAGACACGTTGGGACTTCCAGTTGCAGCGTGATGACCTCTCCATTAACCTGTTTCCAAGGCCCGCCGTCCTTTCTCACGCCTATGTGGACCTTGTCAAAATATGGGACTGGAGGAGTTTCTCTCTAGTCTACGACGAACACGAAGGTGAGACAACAGCATTTCCAGATGAAAGATTTCACGATAGATGTCTTATAAAATTTAATAACTGAAAAACATTAATATATTGTAAAATAATAGTGCATATTTTTTCATGGTAAGGTATCATGTATAAATTGTAAAACTTCGAAGTTGTATAAAACTTCAGGAAAACTTGGTGGTACGCTTTTAGATAATCTTTACCCAACAGCGAGATTGATGGATAAGGATTACCCAAATGTATTTTTCCCCACTGGCAAGAAATTTGACGTACAAATGAAAAGAATACAATGAATAGTATCATTATGTTAAATACATATCATTCGAATGCCATCAAAATACGTATATATTATCAAAGTTTATTATACCAAACTTCCTCAACGTTCTACACAAATTTAAATGTCTGCAATTTATATGGTACCTTTTCTCGTAGGTGTCATTAGATTACAGGATTTTTTGAAAGAAGCTCAGAGAAATGAGTGGAGAGTTCAGCTTTATCAATTTCGACCAACTCAAGCTTACAGAGACATTTTCTGGAGGATAAAAATGACAGAGGAAACGAGGATCGTGCTGGACGTTCGACGAGAAAGTTTACGCACTGTTTTGAAACATGTAGGAGAACATCATTGTGTGCATTATAAAATAGTATTACTTTTAAGATATCGTTGATTTGTAACTCTTAACAGTCGGAATGGTTTATGAATGCAAACTGAGCCAAAAAAAAATCTTAGATTCATAGAATATTTAAGATCAGCTGATTTCATTATCTCACTTCTGTTTTAGTCTCACAGGTAGCAGCTTTAGCATTTATTTTTACCCTAAAGTTGATGTCCCCTTGGAATTCGACAAAAAAAATTTTTTTCGTTGTTATTTTTACTCCATGTTCCCTTGGCAAGACTGGAAAAAATTATTTTTTTGGTCAGATTTTTCAATATGATATTATATTTTAGTCGTAAAATTATTATTTTATACACATTACCAACTTGAATTTTGTTTTACTCCTGAAATTCTCTATATTTGTTTCCAACAATTCAACACCGTTGAGTATTCATTCGCGTACTCCCATCACCCTCATCAAATTACAACGTAACTATATAGAAGAAAATAAAAGTCCATTTTGCCCGTTTTATTTTATGTAGATTGAGTAAAACATTAAAAATTACACTACCACATCTTCATATTACGCCTTTATTTTTCTACATAATAAATGAACTCGTTTCACTATTTGCAATGGAATTGTTTATACTTTAATGGCATGTGAAGTCCCAGCCTGCATTGACGCTATCCCTTACCTTCACATTTAACACCATTTTCATGCAGAAATCACTAACCAGATATGTTATTCAGCCTGCTAAATACATTCTTAAAGAAAATTTCATGGATAATGACCTTGTTCCTACAGAACAGCTCATACCATTCATGCCAAAAAACATAATACCTAAGAACCAGAATGGAAAACACATTAGAATTTCAAAATATATTTCACAAATTTGAATTGACAACTAATTCACTTCTATGAATTAGGCAAAGCTTCAAGATATTTAGAGACGGATAGCAGCTAATAAATATCTGAGCTCTGAAATTTAGATACGACTTTTAAAGTAGAATGCCTCTCTTTTTGTCATCTCCAAGATTGGAACTATTTATGAAAATAATGATATAATATTTGAGTTTTATGATACTCAGCATAGAAATTATATATAGGGAATAATCGCGACAAATCATCGCAGCTAAAAAAGTGTTCAATACATTAACAGCTGTTTCCCTAGCCACAGGCCATATTCATAACGTAACTGACTCATTGCTTTTAAACTGAAACACCTTTAAATTGAAATACGTTACATACATATATAAAAAAAATTATCTATGCATTTATGTACAATCATGGTTCTGATTATGATTTGTAATTTAGGCCCAACAAGTTGGAATGATGACAGAAAACCATAATTACCTCATCACGTCTTTGGTAAAATATTTTCTTCTATTTTTGTATCATTTATAATCCATTAAAAACAAAGATTATTTAATAAAATGTTCTATATGTAAGTTTGTGATACATTACCTGAAACCATATTCACAGAACTTTTTGCATCATTTGTCTGCTGTCTACGCGCTTCTATTGCTTGTTTTCTGCCTCCGCATGATCGATATCCTTTATGCTATCCTTTATGCCGTTGCTGGGGTATACTGACCCTATGATTTCTTGTCATTTATTTCAATTGTACGTGTATCTTTAGAAGACAATACCTGGTTGGGTTTCTATCCAAGAATAGGTCAAAAATCTTCCACTAATTTGCTCAGCTCTTCATAAGGTTAAATAACTTTTCTCACTAGAAACACGGTCAATAGCGTCCTCATCTAAAGCTAGTTGGCCACATTTGAAGCGAAACTTCAACTATAAAAAATCAACGCAGCGATGTGAACTTCTATTAATGGATATTGTTGAACCCGTTGAGAAAGATATTTCAAACCACAATTTTATATATTTAAAATCTGTTGGATATTATTTTACATGTAAAAGCTACTAAATATGATTCTTTTCTCAACGTTATCGTAGGATCTGCATACGATTGACATGGAAGATTTTAAGTATGGGAAAACAAACATCACTGGTTTTCGATTGGTTGACGAAAATAACGCAGAACTACAAGGTCTTGTAGTTGAACTCAACACCAGATGGGCAAATAATAAAACGTATGAACATTCTATTAGGACGATACGGGTTAGTATGGTCTCTGCTTCAACCTACAAAGAAGGTTTATGGGAAGGTATGATATCGGAAGAAGTGTATCTCATATCTGTAAATTCTCTCATTGCGGAAATACAATTATTTCAGACTTTCATCAGTCATAAAACTTCACTTGCTATCAATAAAAATTTGGTTTCTAAAGAATTCATTACTCGTTTTTCAAACATGTTATTGAAAAGTTTACTCATGCCTGCATATAAAATATAGATCCGTGATACTTGTAGCGATAGAAGTACTCAAATCGAAGTTAAAAGAAAAAACTGTGTGTTTTATTTTGCAGCAGCAGCATCTCAGATTTAAATTTTCATGAGTAATTTTCTAACAAAAGCATTTGTTAAATCGTGTCATTTAACATTGACCCAATATACTTTGTGACAGTTCATTGTAAGTAAACTCCTTTAATGATGCTCCATTATTTTGATTACTGGAATTAAAAATGCATGCATTGAACTGTTTCAACTGATGAGCAATTACACTACCAATAACACAAACCTGCATTTGTATTTGAAGCAGGCTAGAATTTATAAATGGGTGTATTGGAAAAATGCGCAGGGCACAAAATTTTGAATGGCGCAGGGGATTTTTTATAATTGTAATCGATCTTCCTAAAATTCTCTCATTCCGTCTCCCCCGCAAAAAGCGCCCCCTCCCAAAAAAGAAAAACTTCGGGGGTGGAAATCGTCGTCGAATAAAATAAATGTAATCATAAAAATACATAGTTATTTTATTCTATAATAATGTACATAAGGTAATCATAGATGTGTCCTTCATTTTCCCACATATTCCGAGATTTTACAATTTAGGGGGACGAATCCACGGAATTCTACCTATTTCTTTTAGAAGACAATTTCGCGCCTTCCTCCTATATTTTCCGCGATTTTTCGTCGAATTTTCGATATGAGGCTAAAATATAATGCACCATAGAGCAGATTGCCTGAAATAGCTTTGTCTGGGGTGCCTCGCACCCTAAATCCGTGTTTGGTTTGAAGTTGGAATTTAACTGCAATTATAACGAATGATTTATTCAATTTCTCATTACTATATGATTTACAATTTTACGTTGAAAGGTTATAAAATATAGTATTGTTTATTTTTTATTTCAAACATACCAACTGAAGAATGTAATACGCGCGCGCGCACGCACATATACGCAATAACTTAAAAGTAGACTTCACTATCACCCGTTTCCCACATACGTATATTTTCTTCAACCAGTTAGCACTCAAAAACTCCTGTATTTCATCACTCGTTTCCTATAGCACATATTACAACAATTTAAAGGAGTAGTTTTAGATCTAAAAAATAACAAAAATGCAAAATATCACCTTTGATAATTTTTTAGTATCGATTCTTCTGCCCAAAATGGACTTCCTAAATTATATTAGGAAATATGTATACCACTCTTCCTTCCCAGCAGTATTTGCTCTACATACCAACCATTTTCATTTCCTTTATGATGTTTATAGCTATACTTAAATAATGAAGAAACATTCTATCAAGTGAGATAATTCGGATTTGAGATACACTGCAATATACATTTGCCAGCGAAGAATGGTCGATGGAATTGCGAGTCTATTATAGTATCTATGTACATCTGAAGAGTATCTTTCTTAAACCTTCTCTGTTACAAGTAAGATTTAAATAATGGAAGGTTTCGTTTGATTGAAAAGCATGTTTTAATGTTTAACTGCGCATTTTCTACCCAGACGGAGTCTGCACTTATGTACGATGCTGTCAAACTCTTCGCTAAAGCTTTGCAGGATTTAGACAGCAGCAAGTCCATAGACTTTCCTCCAATCTCCTGCGATAGCGGCCTCAGAGGACTGGACGGAAGTAGCATCATAAATTATATGAAGCCAGTAAGTTCTTCCAGAATTATATTACTCAACCAAAAGTAATGCTTAGTGATGGTATTTTTTCGAAATAGCTATTCTATTAATGGTTATTTTGATATGTATAATTCATATCAATTGATATTTATGAAAGTGTTATTATCTAATAAAATAACGTGTTTTGAAAATTATTTTTCTTTTACAATGAAGAATTTATTTAACATGACTACGCGGTCTCGAATGGAGAATGGTTGTGTTATCGTGAAAGTTTTTATTGCAGTTCATATTTACTTGATTTACAATTGGGATTATACTCCGTTTGAAAAGTTTCCTTTATTCAATCACTCTATCCAAAATGGCTTATAGCTCTTACGGTAATCTTTTCTAAATCCCTCGCATTTGATATCAAATAAAGATTGATATTTTTTCTAAATACTGATATATTAATGCATTATCAGTAAGTCAGTTTTTACTGTGGATCGTAATTATGAAAAAATGGAATCCATAATTTGATTGATCATCTCCATCTGGGCATTTTTTAATTACTAACGTGTTCAAATTTCACTTGCACTCGCGTTAATAAACAATAATAATAACAACAACAATAAGTTTATTTTCCATACACGTACAATCATCCTTTATGTCAAAATTCAAAACATTCAAATACTAAGTAAATTTACTGGAGACATGCGCGGCGTGGTGGGAAATGGCAACAAAACAAAATTGTTATTAATACAAATTCGACGCTCATCTTAATTTTTAGGGTTTCTTTTAGTAGATAGAGACGTTTACATCGTTATCAAAATTCACAAAAATTCTAATCATATAATTAACTAATTGAATTTAATTATTAATAATAATATATAGTGTATAATAATTAATAATAATCCTACAATTAGTAAATAAACAGAAGCATCTTTCACTACGAAATTGTCTAATGAGTTTCTTAAAGGTCAACATACAAACTCTGGCTGTGTATAACATCCAATAAGGATGGGTATTTCATAAAATAAAATTCTATACCTATTGAGAATATTTTACTAACAGCATATATATTAAATAAACACCCTAATTCAAAATAAGCGAAATGACTTTTCATTGCATAGTAATGGTTTATATTTTGCCGTCGATTTGAAAAAATAAGACATAAGAAAAGTAACTTAGATTTTAAAACAATATAGAAGGTGAAAGCATAAGGAGGTCAATAAAAGACGATTAAAATCTTGAAAAACACTTTAATTTTTAAAATATTAATGCAATTCACTGTATTAAATCCATTTATGTATATCCTAAGATACCTATTGTTGTAAATATTATACACCTGTATACCGTTCAAATAGTAACGTTTATAATGATAATATTATTATTATTATTAGGAAAATAGATTTCGTACTTAAAAATGCGTTATTGAATTAGCGGTTGTCTAAAATTTAAAAAAAATTAAATACTTCTCGTCCACATGTAGCTGAGTATCAAAAGTATTATAAATCACATTATAAAAATTATATAATGTTATAACTGTAATATTCATTAAAAATCACACACCATCACTTTTCGACAAAAAAAATTATTGCAATATATTTATGAGGCGTAATAAGGAAAGGATATTTATATGTGCAAACCTAACATCTATTTTTTTCTGATTTTTATTTGGTCAGCTTTGTTATTTGTCTGAAGAAAACAAGCCAGCTTTCTTTTCCTGCCCTTTTATATTCTAATCAACTCAATAAAACAAATTTGTTTGTATGTGTGTGCGTGCGCGTGCGTGCGTGCACGTGTGTGCGTGCGTGCACGTGTGTGCGTGCGTGCGTGTGTATGTGTGTGGAGTCGGTATTTGTCTAGGGGAAATATATTATCCCCATCTGACGCCATTTGGTGCGGAGCATTTCCAGCTGGGGAAACCCTCGCCGGGAAAGCCCCCGCACCCGACGATGTCAGATGAACACCCCCAACTCGAGGTTTTGCAAAAATCCTGTAAGGTTCTGGTAGAGGTTTTGCGATGTTTATTGCACGACTCCTCAAACCGTAGGTTTCCCATGATTCCAGAAAAAGTCTACTCCCCAGATTCGTCACATTCTGATGTAATATTTTCATCGAATGCCAATCTGGTTCGTGACCCTCCCTGAAGACATGTTCAGCCAACTGGCTTGAATCGTCTCCCCTAGCTACCGCACGCATATGCTCCTTCCCTCGTAGACGTATCGATCTTCCCGTCCGATAAGTAGGTTTGATGGCCACTAAGTCTCCTACCTCATACTTTCTTGGGATTCGTCTTTTCCAATTGAAGTTCTTCTTATTTTCTTCTTGAATGCGTATGATTTGCTGCTTGGCTGCATGTTGCAAATCCTCTCTATTCTTCACAAATTGTGACTGGAACTCAGCGTCCAACAGTTCCTTTATATTCAAATCTCCTTTTTTGATACATACGAGTTCCAAACAGTAACTCAAATGGGATGGTGCTGATGCTCCTCTAGAAAGTTGAGCTGATGATTCTTTGCACGTTGTCGACGTATTTAAACCATTTTGATGGGCCATCTATGGATAATTTGGTTAAAACTGATATGATAACTGAATTAAAGTGCTCGACTTGTCCATTCGCTCTTGGCAATCCCGTCGTTACAGCATGATGTTTAATGTTCTCTGGACTGCAGTATTCGGCAAACCCTTTTGATGTGAAGCAAGCTTCATTATTGGTGATTATTTGCATGGGGTTTCCGAAACTAGAGTTTTGAAGTTTTAGTTTTGCAATAACCTCTTGACATGACGGCGATTTAGTGGGGTATAACCAAGAAAAACTTGGTGAACGAGTCTATTACGGAGAGAATATGTTTATAGTTCTTATTTATGCTTTTAAGTGGACCTATATGGTCAATGTGGTACGTGTGGAGAGGGACTTCTTCCTTGTTCAATGGATGTAGATATCCCTCTTGTTTCCCTAGTTTTCGATTCGATGGGATGCATGTAACACAATTGGAAATATACTTTTCAATTATATATTTCATTTTTGATATATAAAAATTTTGATTAATCAGCTCCGCAGTTCTTTTGCTGGCAAAATGTCCTCTTTCATGTGCATCTGTATTACTTCTTTTTGCATTTCGTTGGGGACAACATATAATTCAGTTTTGAATATATCTGACGGTAACAGTCCAAGCAAGTTAGGGATCCACTCTTCCTTTGGCACTCCAGTACGCGATGCCTGTCTTTCAAACAGTGTTAAATAGGCGCTAATATCACTTTCGCCATCGTACTTGTTCATTAATTTCAGAAAATTCTTCGTTTTAAAGACGCTACCCGATTCAACATACTCATTTGCCTGTCTTAGGGCTACTTCTAGCTTTTTTAATTCCAATTCATAACGTGCTCTTTCTTCCTTTCCTCCCGTTCCACTTTCTCCCTTTCACCTATTATACAGTTAAGCATGCCTTTAGTATCTTCCTCATTCTAGTCATCAGACTCAATAATCAGTTTTCGCAATTGGGCAACTTTCGGATCAGAGGGAACTTTTAAATACAATTCCCGAACTAATGTGATTAGATCACATTTTCTGGTTTTATTTAAATATGCCATTGCAACAGCTAATAAATAAAGGTAGACAGCTCGCGTGTAATCCACCTATTCTTTATCTCGTTTTTATCGAATCTTGTTACGTCTTAGGTAATTTTTCCGGTCTTTTCGCAGCCAAGCTCGCCAATGTCGCCAAAATTTTCAATTTTGCTTTTTCTTTATTTTATTTTTATCCAATCTTATTACGTCTTTCGTCTCTAATCGGCTTCGTCTTCAATCGTCTTTACCTGTCTTCGTCTTTGATCGTCTTTAACCGTTTTCGTCTTCAACGGCCTTCGTCTTTAACCGTCTTTAAATCCTCTTTAAATTCAGTCGAAGTTCCCAAAAGGTGGTTAATCCAGCGTAATTCTGGGCAAAGTCCCCAAAATGTGAGGTCGGTATTTGTTTATGGGGATTATTTAGCCATTAATTAAGCTCCTACGGCATTTCTTCGTATAAAAGAATGCAAATGCCAAGCAAAACAAGCCAATTTATATATTTTTAAACAATACAGGCGGACAGAGAAAAAAAAGGGAGAAGGAAAAACGAAAAAATTACTACTTCGAATTTTCAGTGAGAAGAAGTGATACTGTTACGTGACAAGCAATATTTACAAAAATTGGTGGTTCTCTTGTTGCCATCTATGATCAAAATTTTACAAAAACCGAAGATATTCATTATATTACATTTTCTTCTGTTGTAACGTTATATTTTATTATACCACACACACACACGCACGCACGCACGCACGCACACGAAGTTTTAAATTAACAGAAATCCTGAATTATAAATTTCATGTTTTTGCTCTTTTGTAGCGTATGTGCATATAACAACAATTTTAATCTTGAAAACACAATTAAAATAAAGCAGATTAAGTAAGTCACATACTTAATAAAGCGTAAAAGGTATTACCGACGCAATAAGTAATCACAATACAATAATTATATACACACAATACATAATAATAAGAACTATATATAAACGCCATTTTATATAAGTTTTGAAATCAATTTTGCAGTTTTAAGAAGTTTAATAATCACTAACTGTCCTTCTGAAAGGCAGTTAAATTATTTGACTTTGAAATTTATTTTCAAGATAGATATGCATTAATCAAAATTGAGAAATTGTTTCTAATACCTTGTTTTTAGTGTGAATATTTTTGCGGTCACACTGTGGCCCGCCCAAAACTCTGCGACCGTAGAATAACCTTTAAAAACGATGATGGATTTCAATAATTACACAGAAAAAATAGCCAAAGCAAGATGCTAGGATATTTATGTTTCAGCGCAGAATTTAAGCACAAGGCAGACACGCTTCGCTTAGCAGGCTAACTATCTCCTATCCACCTCTCTCTCCTCCTCGTTCTCTTAAAAAATGTTTAAATATTTGGACTGTGAATTCTGTAGGAACACGAAAACACATTCAGAAATATTACCCGTATTGCTTTACTAAATATAATTACCAAATACTTTACTAAATTAAATATTACTAAATTTAAATATTATGCGTTTATATTCTTATAAATTTGTGCCGATA
The DNA here is from genome assembly GCA_006491805.2 of Dysdera silvatica. Lineage (NCBI taxonomy): Eukaryota > Metazoa > Arthropoda > Arachnida > Araneae > Dysderidae > Dysdera > Dysdera silvatica. The sequence goes on along the minus strand of QLNU02015360.1, from coordinate 7,489,024 downwards.
CCCTCATAGGGACACTGTGTCGGCATTTGAAAACTACTGGTACAGTTATTATAATTTTTTGCCAATTTTTAATTCCATGAATATATTTAGATAGCTCCGACGTATTGCTTTGCTCGATATAATCTGAATCTGTTAAAAATAATGCGAATTTTTGTTAGTTCAAAGTAGCAAAACGATAGACTGCAGCTGCAAAACTTGGTTTGTCATTTTGTACAGCTGGTGCAGAACTGCAGTATCTAAAGAAATTTAATTTATTCTAGACAGAAAATATGATAACGATTTGCTTTCTTCTCAAAACCCATTTAATATTTGCTCTTGGTTTTCTGGTTTATTTAATTCCAAAAAGTGAGATTGTTTGTGATTTCACAGAGTGAAATGCTTTTATTTCAAAAATGTGAGCATCTAGACTTCAATTTTTTTATTTAATTATTTTTTAGTGGAACCTTTGACAATAAGATATTTACCATATCCTGCATTAATATCGAAATTGCTTGATATTTTGAAATAAGCGAGTATTTTTTAATTTATGCACACAAACTATTTTCACAATTTGAAAATGCAATTCGTCAAATAGAGGATCTTGACTTCCTAACCCTCGCTCACTGCATTTTGACTGGGGTGATAAAATACGAGATCCTCTCTTACAATCTGTTGTTTTGCAATTAAGCTGTGGGTATTTTCTACGTCGCTGCAAATTCTGAGAATTCAGTAGTATTTTCTTATGTGGCAGAAGCTACCATAATAGCCGGGAATACTAGAACATCAGAGAACATATAATTTTATCTGATTTTTTTATTACGTTCACGAGTTAGTTCCATCTCTATTTCTTTATTAAACGAGGTTTGCGGTCTTAAAGATTTATCTTGGGAATACTTTTCAAATATTTGGCTTGCTACTCAAAAAACAATCAGTGAATTTTTAACATGGGAAAATATATTCAGGGAATGACATTAATTTTAATGAGCGTCTCAGCAACTCATTGTATGAGCTCACGGATGATTCGAGACAGAACTTCATTAAACGATATTTTAGGACCCAATCGTAATCAGTAAAATGAGTAAGGAGTACTGTACACATTTCTGTATCTGCAATGTGCAGAACTGACTGAAGTGCGGCGTTTCGACCACAATAACTATCTCCTGTTTCGTCGCTGCTCCCTCTTCGGATACTCTTCTTACTTTTTTGGCCGTGTTCTATTTCCTGTATTGCATGAATAATTAGATCTCCTTGGCTTACGTCTTTGTAGCAGATTAGTAGATAGATAAATGTGCTAAAATGTCTGTGTTTCTTATATCCGTGCACAAGTTTTTTTGTTTTTTTTCTACGATGATAAGACCAACGAATCCCATTTATTACCGAAAAACTTTTTTGCATCTCAGTGTACGACACCCCTTTTCAACCGCTTTTTTCGTATGGCTTCTTTTTTTGCTTGATTTTTGAAGCGACTGAATTTGTGGAGGTTGCATTGGGAAGGAGAAGCGTTAATATGACAATCTCTTATATCAATGAAATGTTATAACCTATTATCAAAGTGCTTTAAACGTAAGATGTCGACATTTTCTAGTTTGTTAGTCGTTCATTACATTATATTCGCATTGCAGGCAAAGAAACGATCAATTGTAATTAAACGGGCCATTCCTTCCTGCAGATGTCTCGCTAATGTCACTGCAGCCAATGTGAGTTTTACAAGCCTCCGCCCAACTATTCCCCCTTTCCTCTAACTTTATTAGAAAACAATGCCTTAAATGCTAGTCTTTGCTTTCTTAGTTAATTAACCCTTCTCTATCGCTTTCTTCATATTTTTTTTTACTCATTTCATCAGTAACATAATTATTCCATCATGACATTGCAATCAGTATTTCTTTTCTCATTATTCAAATGCAATATCTAAGGATATTAATTATTGTCTTGTTATATTGGGACGTATGAAGTGATGTAGGAAGTTAACTTTGCCATAGATGGAAAATAATCCAAAATCTTATGTTTTTTGGCGGTTAATTTGGCCTCTTCTTTAGATCAGTACAACAAAGCAGCCCTGAAGTTCTTGCTTAAACCTTCATGTTTTACAATATCATCTAAACCTTTAATAAAGCCTAATTCGTTTATATATCCCACTATGTACCAAGTACCTGAATTTCACGTTTTAATATTTTTGCGTTAGAACCACTATTGTCAATAATTTCTGTAAACCGCAACCGGTCCAACTAAAACACAAGTATACAAAATAATCAGTTTTAGTAATTTATGCCGTTATACTTTAATATTGAGCAAACGAATTACATTTGTACCAGATTATTTTACAATCGTGCAAAATCATGCGTAGAAACACGCAAAAATAATACTACATCCCTATACAATTATAGTATGAAAGGCTAAATATAGTTCGGTGTGTTAATATTTTTTGAGAAGAGACGTATACACCCTTGAAAAGAGGTACAAAATATCCACGTTTCCTGTTGCAGCACGCGTAATTTCATGCGATTACTTGATATCGCGTACACGAGTATCTGAATGTCTTCACCACAGTAGGACGTGCTGCAGTCGTTTGTTTCAAACAAACCGCAAATGATTTTTACGTTAACGTCAAAATAGGTATTGGTTTTTCTGTTTCGTGTACATACCCACAAAATGTAACGTGCATTACGAAATCCAAGACTGTTTATTCAATATTTTTCAAATTAAAAAATGTTATATAAAATTCCATTACTCATTTTCTGCACTTCGATTGCGCTAAATAAATTGACGATATACTAACACAAAATATTTTATTACTACCGACATATTTTTTAAGTTCAAATATTTTTTCCTCCAATCAGAAGTCCCATGTTACCATACGGTTGAACCACAGAAATAGTTAACCACATCTGTAGAAAACTAACGTAAATAGAAATTTTTTTCTTCAAAAATAATCGTTTTTTAAATATATGCATTCACTTGAAAATCATAAATATTTGTAGTTTTAGGAATTTTCCCAAAGAAGTTATTTAGTAATTTTAGTAAAAATTATGAAGTAATTTTCAAAAAGAAGAGCAGTTATCCCTACAACAAAATCCAAATTCTAATGCACGAAGTAATTAAAGTAAATAGATTAGTTTTTTAGTACATTTCGCCCCCGACTAATCCAGCATTCCCACTCTCTGTTTCTATTTGCAAAAATAAAATATCGTAGTGAAATCGGTAATCTAATGGTAAACCTGTCTTTATTCATGTCATAGCCTAAAAAAGATGTATTTGTCATCATCAGTTCTAGATCTTACGCTTATTACTATTTGGTTGTTAGCAGGTGAGGGGGAACGTTTTTATATATCCTCCTGTTTTCCTTTTTTAGTTCTAATTTTTTATGTTCAGTTATCTTTTGTTCAGTACTGTGTTTTTATTTTTAGTTTTAAAAAGAGTGGCATTTAAGGCATTATTGGTAGAGCCCTAACGAATTTTTATTTTTTTGTATAAGTTGTAATTTTTGCTGCAATTAAATTTTGCTTCAATTATCCAATTTTGGCTAAGTTTTCATTTCAGAAGTGATTTTTATGTAACAGAAGGAATGCGAGTAGATTCTTTTCATTTTTTCATTTACATTTTTCAAGCCCGCTAAATAACGTTTAAGCTATAATAGTCAAACGGATATTTTATACTGTCAATTTCAAATGTTATTTCACATGGGGGGAAAAGGTGAATTTACATGGCATATATTCTTTTTATTTCTTTTTCATTTCTTTTAAGTTCTGTAAGTTTCGTTTCTCAATTTTTATTAGTAAGTTGTTTGATAGGATATCACAACCTTAACTTTGCTGTTGTAATGAAGAATATGACAAATACATTTTCCTATCTATTGGCAAGAAGCAAGTATGTCCTTATCAAATGTAATCCCCCATTACATGTGCTAGTTTATGCATCCTAACTAACATGACATCCCCCTCCCCCTGCATTTACCTCTTTAACTGCTAGCATTTGCATGAGCTGTTTCGGTCATTTCATCACGTACACTCATCACTTCACTGCTCGTCATTTGCCTAATGCATGAACGTAGATGATTTCTAACTCCCTTTCCAATATGAATGACAGCAAATTGCATGACATCAATTTTAAGTGAAAATATTAATATTTTGCGGCCATGTGTCAGCTTTGAGACATATACATGTTGTCGACGGTTGCTCTCGATTACTTCATTATAAAGATATGCTATCAACAAGTAAATTACACCAATCAAAAAGTGCTATCATGCCCAAACTCGTATAAAGAACTGTGCATATTTCTTTTATACGAGAAATCGCTTATTGAGAAATTCATATAAGTTTTCCTCTTACACAACTGAGGATTTCCTAATCTTAATAACTTCCTTTTAAAGAGATAAAAACGTTCTTAATTTCGCATCCCATAACATTTTTGGTATCCTTTGAAAACTTAATATAAAATTCAAAAATTGTGAGTTACCGAACATACGTAAAGTAATCGAGAGCCCATCGTAAAGAAATAATTATTTTTCTTACCCAGAGTTCAATGCGCTTTTTCTCTTCCTATAGAGTAGCATCCAAGGTCTCACCGGTAAGGTCAAGTTTGACGAACAAGGCTTCAGGTCGGAATTTACGTTAGATTTGATTTATTTAACAACTGATGGGCTGTCCAGGGTTAGTAAATATATACACTTATGTAGTATAGTGCACGCCTTTTAGTTCCTTATTACTGAAATATGCAGAAAACTAAGTAAACTCAACTAAACGGTAGGAAGAAATAGAAGTTGTATAGCTAAATATACTGTATACGATTATAGCTAATATACTGTATATGATTATATCTAAATATACTGTATATAGTTATAGCTAAATATATTGTTTATGATTATAGCTAAACATACTGTATATGATTATAACTAAATACACTGCATATGACTATAGCTAAATATGCTGTATATGGAACGCTTTCACAAATTTCTACAATTGATTCAATATTTCATTCCCTGATATATAGACATAGATATCTTGTTTTTTACTGTTGATAAATGAATTTTTCTCGTTAGTATTCCTATTTTTACTTAATGAGATTTTCAATACATAATTCTCATTCCTAAAATGACGTATTTATTTGCATTAAGTGAATGGTATTATAAAACCAGTGAAATGTATCTAAACTCAAAAATTTTAAAAAAAATTTTAAAAAAATTTAAAAAATTTAAACGATAAAAGCATACTTGATAAAAACTTATTCAAAAATAGAAGGAAACTATAAGTTTTTAAATACCATTAAAAGTTAAATATTTTTCTATTCCTTGATATTTTATGCGACAAAAAAAGGATTTCTTGGATCCAAATATTTCGTTTTTAAATAAAGTCTTACAGAGAAGTAAAATTGAAAATAAAAACCCTTGGCTCTGATTCGACCTTGTATGGGTAACGGTAAATCATCGATGCAATTGTAAAATTATTGCTAATAAAACTTTGCCAGTGAAAAGCATAAAAGGCTTCTTTTCGATTATAAAAGATCGATTTTCAATACACTTAACATAACTTTAATTTTTCAAAACTTGAAATACTTTTCCAAGTCATCAATAGTGGTTTACAACATTCTTACTCTACATTTAGCATTAACACAAAATATTCAACTTTCAACCTTGTTGACTTTATGGACTTAAGTTAATCAGAAAAAAGCTCCCTTTGGATGAAAAATGTGGTACATTCAGAAGTTAATGGATTTCAGTATTGTACTGGGTGAAAGTTTTAGGGTACGGTCACAAGTCACCTTTTCATTCTATACCAATGATTATTCATACTACGTTTGCAGATGCATACGGAAAATTTTACAAAAGAAAACTAACAATAAGCACACTTCAATTCTAATACTTTGAAACGTAAGGTTGCATTTTAGCATGAGATATGCAAAGAATAATGTAAACTTACACTCTGAAAATGAATACTCGATTTTCAAAATTCAAAACCCATTGCTGTTAATTCCACTAATACAGATGGTTAAACAACAATATAAATCGAACGCCGATGTTATGGTGGATAGTCAAAACGTTCGAAAGAAACACTCTGCATTCGGTGGGACCAGAACCGGTAGAAGATCGTGGGTTCAGGTCCCACCGAAGGCAGAAATATTTATTTTCTTTCGAACGTTTCACCATCTAATCACGCCATACCATCGGCGTTGGTATCACTACGCCAATAAACGTTGATTGATATTGTTGTTTGATTTAATCTGCGTAGTGTTCGATTTATTTAAATACAGTGGGTGTTTGCACATTTTTAGAATGATTTCGGAGTCATTTTTTTATGTTTAAAATGTAAAGATTATTTTTTTAAATATTCCATCTGATAACCTTGTTTCTGAGCTGTAAGTCTGCATCATGTTTTCCATGATAGAAGGGCTTTTCGCAAAAAATTTCCAGAGGTACTGCTTGCCATTTCTGTTCCACAACTTTCCAAAGTCCATCAATGGTAGTGGGTTTGCGCTTAGAGAGAGCTCTTTTCAGCGGACCAAAGGCACAATAGTTCATAGGAGAAACAACAGGGGACTTCTCAGGAATATGATGAAACGGAATACATGCAATAGCTGTATTAATTTTCATTTTTTCAAGGAATGCAGTGGTAGTTTTTGAGGTATGACTGCTGGCTTTGTCTTGATGCAGTTTTATACTCTGAAAATTGTTGGAATAAAAAAAATGGAATTTCTTCTGTAAATATTGGATGCAAAACATTCTCCTGATAATATGATGAGTTGATTTTAACCTTTTTTTCCAGTTTTTTTTATCTTTAATTTCCTATTGTAAAAGAAACCTGCGACAATCATAAAGCCTTTACTGAAGCTTTCTTTGCATTCTCGGCACCAAGTTTGGAAATTTTTTTCTCCACGCTTACGATAGTAAATGGACCTTTTTTTGTTACAATCATTTAGGTAAACCCATGCTTCATCAAGGGTAACAACGTATTTCCATTTATCTCCTTCTAAGTAATTTTCATACAGGATTCTGCAACATGTCTTGCGTTGAGCCACATGTCTCGACAAAAGACGGTGAAGATTATGTTTTTTAGCTTTTTTAAGTTATAAATCTTGGTTTATTATTTTATTTACTGTTGCTACAGAAGTTCTTAAAGAGTTTGCAATTGATTTCTGCGTCGGGGGATTTTCTCTTGTTACCAGTGATCTCACTTTAGAAATATTTGCAACAGTACATACCTCGTTCGGGTATTCATTTGGAGTCCTCTTTTTATGTAGAAGTTTCGATTGACGGTCTTTCCCTTTTCAATTAATAATGTTGCTTATTTTGCACTTAGAAATCTTTATACCATGCGTTTCACAACGTTTTTTAATAATGGAATAAGAATATTTCTCTTCGGAAAGCGCAAAAACGTATCCTTCGACCCACAGCTTGTTTACAGGCGCCATTTTGAATGAAAAATGAATTTGAAAGTAGCAGACGATAATCTTAATTTGAAATAATAACATGTTGCAAGATCCATTTTCCCACAAAATATTTTCATTTTTTAATCCTCTATTGAAATCGTTCTAAAAATGTGTAAACACACCCTGTAGAATCAACATTGCTTTTATAGAATATATATTCCAAGATATTCTAAAGAAAACAATTTCTTCCCTTCCCCCAATTCATAAATTATGCCTTTATTTATTTCTGTGACTATTTAATACTGTAATAATCTGCCTCGTTTATCAATTTCAGATTGGTTCATGGACTCCTGGAAAAGGGATAAATGTAACCAAAAACTTATCCGCGGAATACGACACTTTGCTCCTACAAAACAAAACGCTTATTGTCACAACCTATGTTGTAAGTATGATCTTAAACTACTGAAAATTGTGAGAGAACTGCTAAAATACTTTAAGTTCATTTTTTTAATAGCTGACAAGTTAAAAGATCAAACCGAGGCACAGGGTATGTCTATTTTAAAGCCTTTTGAAATTAAACTCTAATTCGTGAAGTAATAGTATGAAGCCACGGAGATGCTGCTTCCAACTCGATGTCATATAAATACTAAATGAAAATTACCAAGTACTCTACCAGAGTATCGATCGCTTTTATAACTGCTCACTTTCACTGGGTTGTGTATAAAAAACATGGTTTCCTAGGCCAGATAGCCTAGGAAACCATGTTTTTTAATACACGCCCCAATGATCCTGTCGGTATAATCACTGCCTATTGGTTCACTGGATTTGGGTTTGCCTCTCTAGTGTAGTTATGTATGTAAACGCATCATGGGGTGATGTTGTTAGCCTGTAGAGTGCCCCTATGGAAGAACGACTGACGGCTTATATAAATATGTATAAAATGCCATTTCTTCGCAAATTTCTGTTATTTTTCTAATTTAAATTAATTTTATTTTCATATTTTATATACAGGGTTCCTAGGAAAGACCGGATGCGGCCAATAACTTTTGAACCAAGACAGATATTGCAAAGAAAGTTAGATATTAGTTAATAAAATGACTATGCACTATCAGGTAAGATAAACAGCACCCCTGGTGGCGAATTGAGGAAGTTCAAAAATTTATTTGGAAAAATAATAAAGATAGCGAAATATTTTCAATTAGAAAGTTGTAGAGCGTCCTTCAGTTAGTAAGAAAAGACATACCGTTTCCTTTCAGTATGTACACATACTGCCACAAAGTGAGGTGTTCCAGAAGTTTCAATGCATAGCTTACAGTTAATGCTTTCAGACTCTTTAGAGGTTGAGTTGAAGTTCTTAAAGGAAAGAAATGATTATCTCTCTCTCTCCTATAAGAACTTCAACTCAACTTTTAAGCTATCAGAAAGCATTAATTGAAAGCGATGCATTGAAACATTCGGAACACCTTACTTTGTGGCAGTACGTGTACATAGTGCATGTAAGCCGTATGTTTTGCTTACTAACTGTAGGATGCTCTACAACTTCCTAATTGAAAATATTTCTCTATCTTTATTATTTTTCGAGAAAAAAAAATTTAACTTCATCGATTCGCCACCAGGGGCGCTGCTGTTCATCTCATCTGATAGTGCATAGTCATTTTACTATACCAATACCTAACTTATGTTGCAAAAGATGTCTTCATTCAAAAGTTACTGGCCGCATTCACACTTTCCTAGGAAGCCTGTACATGTGTGAGTGTACGTGTGTGTACAGAACTCGACAAACTATATAGAAAGATACTCATGCGCGTAGGAACTCAATAGGAAAAGATAATTCCCTACTCGCCAATGGCGAACAAACAATCGGGTTTATCAAGATCTATGTGTGTTTATATATAAATAAGTATGTGTAGTATATTAGTACTAATAAATCTATAGTAATAAATTTAAGCTAGGATACAACTTCTCAAACATTTATTAAAAAAAAAGAAGTTGCTCAAACGTTTTTGGTCATTTGCTGTTTTATTTGCTGTTTGATCCTCATTCGAAAATACTACTTAAGTAATTCATACCTTTGAAAATATTTTCTACGATTCTTTATAATAAAATAAAAATAGTTTTTATGTAGGGCAAAGGGCTTCTAACTTACAAAGATGGATACTTTCCGGATTTTGGGGCATATTTTACAGCTTCTATATGCTTATTTCCACACACGTGTATCTCTTGTGCTAGCTACGAGGGATCCTTGTTTTTCACTAATAATTGCAATGACTGAAAATATCTTGAGAACGGATAAGAATTGGTAGACATCCACATGAGAATTAATAATTTCATTGCGAAAACTATATTTCTCTTTATTATTCAAAAATTGCCCTACGCGTTTTAAATTTACTATGTTTATACCTTTTGATTTAGAATATAAGAATCAAAATGAACATATTTTTTCAAATTTTAAGGTCCGGATATTCATCAAGTAAGTTCACTTGAAGTGAAAGCTTTAATTTCAATTAGTACGGGTATCGCTATTGTGGATGACATCTTTATATAATTTCTAGAATTTAGAAAATACTCTTCAATATATCGCCTCCTCCTTATCTATAACTTATCAAGATAGGCCTTTATGAACTTGATTGAATATTAATCCCATATAAAATATGTGACAGGCCCTTCAGTTCTCAGTAAAATAACTGTGCTATTTCTCCTCGCCACTATAATTAAGGGCAAAGACGAAAAAGGTCTGGTTCTGAAAAAATGTACCTATAAAAAAATATACATAGCGCGAACTTTATCAATATGTATCTTTTTAATCGGGCAATTTGTGATTGCAGCTGGACATAAAGGAGAAAGATAGTAATGGAGATGCATTTTAATGAAATAAAAAATATGAGGAATAGTTTTGTGTAAATCAGATGAAATTAAATATAGAAAATCTAAAATAATGGTATTCTCAAGTAAAAATAAAAATGTAGATATTCACATGAATAGTGAAACAATTTTAATTAGTAATAACCTATACTAAACAAATCAAAGTAATACAAAAAATGGAATTTTGGGGAATTAAACTAACAAACAAATTATATTGGAATGAACAGAAAAACATTATATAAACAAATGAGCAAGGGTATAAGAATATTATTAAGAATGGCAGAAAAAATTTGCGTTGAAATTTATTACTCCATAGTACAGGGTCATCTTCTATATTGTAATTGCATATAGGGAGATATTGGTGCAGTTAATGGAAATATGTTTAAAAAAAACATACAGAAAAGGCAATGAAAGTAATTAATAAAAATAATGGAATCAACTGGAAAAATATTTTCAAAAAAATGTAATATCTCACCAAAAGAACTACTTCGTGAATGCTGTGTTCTAATCAAAATGTTTGAAAGCATAAAGCAAAATAAACATATTAAGTTAATAAAAATGAAATTTAAATACAATGAATTAATTTTAACTACAATAGTAACCGAAATGGGACGAAGCAACATCAATTTCAAAGGTCCAAATTTTTGGAACAAAGTGCCTGAAGAATTAAAGAAATTAAAGTGTATTAATAAAGTGAAAACCAATTTAAGAAAATGCTTGAATTCACGATGAAAAGGAGAGGAATGGAAAACGATGGGATAAAAAAGACCTGGAATAAAAATCTGTTGTAATAATCTGATGAATTCATAATTTTTAATTTATGATATTTAATATTTAATAACTGCATATATTAATTGATATAATTAATTGATATGTTCAGTTATGATTTGCTATCGTCAGGTCCCAGGGGTTTTCATATCCTAGTTGATATCTTCCTGGGACTTCTCCATGTACGGTCAAATTGCATATGTATATCCGAAATGTTGTTACATAATTTATTTTATCTTTAACTTTACATGTGAAAATAAATAAAATGATTGACTGATAATAATTTATAAAGAGCTAAATTACAAATATCAGTAAGTTTAAAAAAAAAAGAAAACATTTTAAGTTTATCTGTTGTAAAATCGCATATCAAATGATACGATTCCTAGATTCATAAGCAAATTCCTTTGTCTGTGCATGCATAAAATTTAAGTACTAATATGAATTATAGGCGTTCCAAATCTTTCAATAAATGAATTAATGAACGAATTTGCCCATCTAACAAAAACGAGCGGCTTTGTTCAGTAATTCTGCCATTTGAACGATTTGGTACGCGGTTAACATAAATACACTATTTTCAGAACTCTCCATATGCAATGTTGAAAGACTCTGCAGAAAAATTGACTGGCAACGCCAGGTATGAAGGATTTTGCATAGATCTGATCCACCATTTGGCAAAACATTTGAGGTTTAAATACATCATCCAAGAAGTCAAGGATAGAGCCTATGGTATAAAGAACGAGAACAATGAATGGAACGGAATGATTGGAGAGCTCATCCGAGAAGTAAGTCCGAATCCATTACAAGTTGTTGATCATTGCTTTTTACTGACTCACAAGTTGATGATTACTTTTCTTCCAACGTCGAACAATCTGGGATTTCAATTTTTTACGCTCTTTAACTTTCTCTATTTTTACTTCTTCAGGAAGCGGATATTGCAATCGTAGATCTCACCATTACTTCATCTCGAGAAGAAGCAGTAGATTTTACGATGCCTTTTATGAATACTGGGATTAGTATTTTATTCAAAAAGCCTACAACCAAAGTAACTACTCTGTTTTCCTTCTTGTCTCCATTTTCGATGGAAGTTTGGATTTATGTTATGGGGGCCCACATTGGAGTCAGCATCACACTCTTCCTCGTGGGCCGGCTCAGCCCGTATGAGTGGGACAATCCACATCCTTGTCGGCAAGACGAGCAAGTTCTCGAGAACAGCTTTAGTTTGATGAACAGCCTTTGGTTCACCATCGGATCCCTTATGCAGCAAGGATCCGATCTTGCTCCTAGGTATAAAAGCTATTCTTAATAGAAATAAATGCAAAACAATTTTTATGGTGCAGTTCGATAAAATCATTAACACGATAACACTGCTGATAGCTATTTCGATAGCGTTAACCAGCTACCGTCGTCAGAGCGAATGGCGGCTTCTGTTTATGTCCGTGCTGTTGGTCGGTGTTGCCATCACGTCGGTTGGAAACTTGATTGGGCGGAGGAGTAAAGCGTATTTGTGGAGACGTCTTCAGCCGTGAGACCCAAAAGGTTTTTCCAAGTGGATGATATAGAGTTACTAAGGAGTTGATCATTAACTGCAACGTTGATGCGTGTTAAAATGTGAAATGCTTCAAAGAAACTGAGATCAAGTGTTGAGTTGACTTTTTTAATAATA
>QLNU02015360.1:7437108-7451222 GCA_006491805.2 Dysdera silvatica | reverse complement strand
TTTAGCATATTTGAAACTTGGAATTTTTTGTTATGCGACATTCACCAACCTGTTTCGTCCTGAGAAGGTTCTTTGTTTTCATTCTTAGAAAATGCTCTCTAAAATTAGATAGTTCAGGCATCGAACTATCTAAAGCTAGTTCTTGACTATTGTTTGAATTTTTGTGCTTCCCGCGATCAAGATAGGACCGTCGACTTAACGTTATCACGATACACAGACTCACTGGCATACGCAGGGGAGTAGGAATGGGCATGGGCGCCCTGAGGGGGTGCACTTGCACCCCCTTGGCTTCTGAGAAAAGGGGAAAAAAAAGATTGAACCCACAAAAAAGTATAGTCCAACAACATTATTCAATAGGAATTTTTTCCGGATGCACTCACCTGCTTATAATTCTGGGGGCGCCCATGTTGACGGGTGTTGCAGCCCTCATTTCAATGAAATTTTGTATATTTAACATAGGAATATATGAGTTGTAGCTCTGTAATCCCCATTATGAAATTTCTATGCACGCCTATGCACAGACGTATTTTTACTTTCCATAGCGAAGGGCAGAGGCGGATTTACGACTTCGGCGTCTAATCTTACCAAACGAAACTAGAGGGGAGACGTAGGTGGGAAAATTTCCCGGTCTTGAAATTTTAAAAATTAATTTTTCTTTTTAAAAAATGTCATAACTTCTCCCTTTCTCTCTCTCTCCGTGTACGCATATAATTTTAAAAAGTTTAAACATAGAAAACAATATTAGGTATATATTAAAAATATCATCGGTCATTAATAACATAATCATAATTCCTCTAGCTCCTGACTACATGGAACGGAATCCTTTGCAAGCATTAGGCATTCTTTTCCCATTCTGTTAAAATAAATCTTACGTTTTTACTAAATCATTTTAAATTTCATCAAATATTTAAAGTTACCAAACATTTTCAGCTGAAGCCCCCCACCGTTAATTGCAATATCGCAGGGACTCACACCCTCTTACTATTTTGAAATAACTCTTGCAGATTGGTATATGAATCTAAAAGAAAAGCTAATTTTTACGCGCAAAAATATTATGTACAAAACATTACTAGATAGTCTAAAAATAAATAAAACTTAAAATACGAAAAAGTGAACCTATTGGGAAAAAAAAAAGAAGAAGAAGATTCATTATATCACGTTATTGCTTTTTCATTCAATTTAGAAATTCACATGTTTTAGTTTTGAGTTTTATTTATGTATTTAGTGCAATATAATATTTTGGATTCTTTAAACTGTAAATATAAAAGTGCTAAATACATGTTCTTGGTATCATTATCATATCAACTATCAACCCCAGACTCACTGACCAAACTAATACGTAGTAACAGGTCCAAGTAACAGTTACTAAGATGTAAGAAATAACAATAACGAATTTAGCCAATGCTACTATTTCAAAATTTTCTGTGGACCAGTATTTCTTTCTGAGGGGGTATATATGGACCGGGGATCACAGTTTGTGTATTGGTATTGCCTATAAAATAAATATTACTTAAATAAAATATTTCATTTACACTAGATATTTAGTAATTGGAGTAGTGGAAAATTTTCTGCAAAACCTACATCACTAGGTATGACTGAGATGTTGGCGCGTTTGTTAAATTCTTAATTTGACGCCCCTGGCGGTTATTTGAAATTCGGCTTTTGACAGTATTCGCGAATTTGGCGCCTTTTGAGTCTCTCTCGAGGCAGTGCCCATTGTTGCGCCTCTGAGCATGAGAAAAAAAAAGGATATGAAAGGTAGGTAAATAGAAAAAGGTTAAATCTTCATAAAAAGTATAAAAGGAACATAATGATCCTTAACCCTAAATATTACCTTATATATATAATAATAGCATAATCTGGCGGGGCACTTGCTCCCCAGTTTTTTTCAGAAAAGAGGCAAAATCGCATTTTTTCTCATATAATTTTGGGTTTTTTTTGTTTTTTTTTTTGCCCCCCTCCTCCGTTCACGCCATATTTGACCCCCAAGTTACGCCTATGTATATAAGAAAATGTCACACTCACACTACAGCTTAACGATGTAATCTAAACATCACATATAAAACAAAACTAGTAATTCAAATCAATAAAAAATATTGCTTTTTTTTATTATAAAAATCCAATGAAATCTGTCTATAACGGGATTGTCCAACATACCCACCGACAACTTTTTGGAATAAAAAAAAATCAAACCAAAAATTTTAGATATTTTTTTTTTAGAAATAAGGAAAAACTGCGGAGATAGCATTTGGTGACCCCTTTCTATACCACAAGTAAACAAACAAATGACCGGAAGAAACTCTGAAGGGAGGTGGGTTTTGTTTTGTTTTTTGTGATACCGCTGGCTCGCGAGATCCGTGAAAAAGTTTTAAGTGGTCCGCTGCCAAAAAAGGTTGGACAACCATGGTCTATAACGATACTCTAGGAACTGGAAAAAGATATCGTTATAAACAAAGTATTAAACATGATGATCATGGGGTTAATATCGTTATAGACAGATTATTGTCATATGGGGCAATACGGTTATGGACAGATTGTCATAGGGGCAATATCGTTATAGGCAGATTGTCATATAGGGGAAATATATGGTTATAGACAAATTATTGTCATAGGGGCAATATTGTTATAGACAGATTGTCATAGAAGCAACTTCATTACATAGACAGATTATTGTCATAGGAGCAATATCGTTATAGACAGCTTCACTATTAACACATCTCTTAAAACTCTAAAGTTTTACAATTAGGTGTAATCTTCGGTAAACCATAGGTATATAGAAATATTTCCGTCTATATTTGTTTTCTATAAAATAAATTTAACAACAGTATCGCAGTATCAAAGAAAATTGATTCCAATATACTCAGTCTAGTTGTTGGAATTGCTAACTCATTCAATCTATTTCCCGACGCAGTGGATCTCAAATAATTTTTTATTCGTTTCAAACAAGAAAACAATCTTTCAGAAAAAGAATTAGCATAGCCTTAATAGCTCTTAAAGCTATATTATGCATTCGGCAGCTGAAGAACGTGCAGACAATGCCCGGTGCGCTGCATTCAATTCCATTTCTTTGTTTTCCATTTGTTTAGCTTTTGCATTGTTTTAGCAGAGTAAAAAAAAGACAATCTCATTCGCCGCCTATTTTCATTTAAATAGGTGGTTTGGCGGACGGAGAAATCGTGCCATGTTTCAATAGATAGAAAACATTTCTGAGAAATTCATAATTCAATTGGCCAAAAAATCTAGCTTCGTATTTACGAACTTCTCGGCGCCAAACGTTTCGCCGAAATTTTGCCGCCGTAGGACTATACATATAACCTATTGGTAATTCCGCTACTAAGCAAGGGGGCACTGGCCCCCCTTCCGTGTTCGAACACTCATGACGACAGATTACCGTATAGTTTCCCCGAATGAAATGGTCCGGATATACAACGTAGAGTTTTCAAAATTAATTGGGGTGGGGATAGGCGTAGAGTTATATTGGACCATCAATAATCTGAAATAAATTGCGATTTTACATATACTGTAATGTATAAACGTACATAAAATGTGCTTGGGCCCCTCAAAAATTTTGAGAACTCTACGTTGATTGGAGGAGGGACATATTATATATATTTATACATTACAATATATGTAAAATTGCAATGCGTTTTAAAATGGGGTGTCTTGGACGTATTTAACTCTACGCCCATGCGGATATATTAAATATTAGCTATGTCAGATAAATTTGTGTTTCTCCATGTTCAAACTTGTGTTTACTTGGCCTCCCATAAAGCCACGTCCTGCGCCAAAGCGCGCCAATTATAAAGGGTTAAAGCGCATGCGCGCGCTCACAAACTCTCATCAATATATATATTCCCCCCTTTAATACATAAATTGCAAAGGCCTCAGATATAAATGTATGTTTATTGTTAATCTGAAAATAAACTTTGCATTGCATATATAATCTCTGTTTATAAAGTGGTACCGTAGATACTTGTATAAAGTATGCTGCTTTTTGAAAATCGTATGAAGTGCAAACAAACTACAGAATAAAACGAAGTGTCACAAACTTGTATAAATTAAGTAAAAGAAGTGTATTGCGAAATCAAGAATGGAGAGGGAAGAAGCGAGTGTGGTCTTAACTGCCTCTGGGCCATATAAAAAACAGTCTAAAAATTATAAAGTGTTATAAGTTGATAACATAATTTTTGTTTTAGGAAATTATAGGAACTGAAATTTATTACATTTAAATAACATCAAAAATTGAAATATAGAACCGATTACGTCGAAGCGTTTACTTGGGTCCCTCTGCATAGGATACATTGGTTGAGCAGAGAGGACATGTCAACGATGAAATACTTGATGGGTGAATAATAGTACAGTTGTCGTCGCTTGTACGAATCACGTTCGTTTTTATGTGATTTTTATGTGCAGTTTATTCTTAAGTCCGGATATATTTTTTCTTTTTAATATTGTTCTATAGCAGTGGTTCCCAACTGGTGGTCCCGCGGGACAGGTCATTATTAACTTATAAAAATTCAAATTGATAGCAATATCGCAGCATTTTGCGTTCTGACGGAACTCCAGAAAAACGGTTCGTATTAAAGTAATTCGTCTGAACGAGGTTCGACTGTATTATCATTTTTACCAATGAACGATTTTTAAAACACATTTTTCCTGCAGAAAGACCTGGCGCCCCTTTGATTTTCAAGGTCTTGCTTCACTGTAGTCCGGGGTTTGGTTCCCTAGGCCTTAAGAGGTTCGGATTCCTCGGAAAACAGTAGGTCCCGGCGCAGCATGACCATTGTAGTCTTTGAGCCGTAAAACCAAAAAGAAAGCGAAAGTGATTAAGGTCTTGCAGTCAACTCGTGAGAATTTTTCAAAGTGGTCCGCGGGTACAATTGAAGTGGAAAAGTGGTCCGCGGCTTAAATTGAGTTGGGAACCACTGTTCTATAGTAAACACTAACTACTATATTATATATAATTCTTATTGTACATAAGTTTAAAGTATTCAACTTAATAATAACAATTGCTTATTCAACCCAATTTTATATACATTTCCTTGAGGTATGCATCGTAAACGATTTAAAAAAACAAAAAAAAACATAGAAGAAATCTTTTTACATTTTATATTTAAGATTTGGGTTAGAATTGGAAGAGAATAAAGCCGAAGCTTGTTACGGGATTCTCTTCCAAAATGGTTTTACAATTCTATTGAGAACAACTTATGTGTATGCAACAAGCCAAGTACTACATTAATAAATTTTATTAAATTAAAATGTTTCTTATTTTACAAAATGAATTTTACAACTTAAAAGTATTATAGTTGTTATATAGTTATTAAAATAAGAATAGAAAATTAAAGATTGCTTATGTATCTAGGGGTGTAGATACACGCTTTCTACAGGAGGGCTCGGAAAGCTACGGGGGTGAGAGCTTAAAATTCCCTAATGCTCTGGTGTATTTTATTAATATATTTATAATACTAGATATCCTCAGCAGACTAATATATTGTAGCATTAATGAAAAATTTCTTAACGAATTTTGCATTAAAACTTATAGAGGTATACTAAAATTTATAATTTTCCTTATCCTTACTATATATATATATATAGAAAGAGAGAGAGAGAGCATGAAGAGAGACCCAAATATCAGTAAAAAAGCATCATGTGCGCGAAATCTTCCGTAGAAATATTTTGAACACATTCTTAACATCAAAGAATAATTTCAATTGTCTTATGCAATTCCATACAAAACAAGACATTTAAAACAAAATTTTACAATAGTTTATTTTGAGTTAGTAGTAATAGTTTGCAGGCTGGAGCTCAACTCCCCTCTAGCTCCATCCTGGCTACGTCTCTGTGTATATAATATGTAATGCCATATTCTCGTACATATACTGTAGCCTATTCTTCGAAAACTGTGAAAAACTTAATGCCGTTTGAGCTAATTAGGCTATAATAAGATTGTGCACGTCTCTTTCTAAATCATAAAATCGTCCATAAATTTTCTCGGATTCTCGTCTGTGTTCAAATGCTTTTTGACAATATTCATGACTTCCCGCGACTGTTTTGTTGCAGGAAGATCTTTTTCTTTGACATTTTTTCTTTTTTTTTAAATTTTGCTTCTCAAGCAAACGAAGAATTTCTCTCCTTTGCGTCATGACGCGAATGCGGCACTAGCAAAACATTAAACAACTATAATGTTAGCTCTAAGATTCTAATCCGAGCACATACTGTAGACAAAGACGCCTTTACTTATGAGCCGTTTTCTTAACAAAAGACTAAAACTTGTTTTGAACTGATTTCACGTCCCCCAACCCCTTTCAAGAAATTCCCTGTGGTTCACAAAGGCCGTCTTTGTCCCATAGTAACCATCATCCCAGTCATATGTTCCAACAGAAGTGACAAAACTAGTTTTTCAGATAACCTTAAACAAAGACGGCTGTTTGGTTACTTATCCCCCCTCCACTACAAAATCAGCAAATTTCAGGTAGAAGAACTGATTTTTAAAGTCAGAAATCACGATTCTTTAAAACGATGATTTTAGTATTGTAAATCCTAGTTTGCATTTGTTTCGGTCGTTTACATTCTTATAACCACTGATTTTTTTTAAATGGCGGGCACTGCATAAGCATATCTAATGAGCTAAATTGTTTACTAACAATTTTAAAACTATCAAAGAATGCATGTTGAATTTGGTGCATTCAATACTAGTTAAGATTATCGTATTAAGACGTATGTTATAATATGTACTATCGCTGCGAAAAGTGCCAAATGATCTAGGACAGTGGTTCCCAACATTCTTTAAGTCGCGACCCACTTTTATAGTAGCCAAGTAATCCGCACCCCCGCCCCACACTTTGTAGTAACCAAAAGATTATCGACCCCCTTTTGTCCGCCGCCGCCACATTGACACAATAAAAGCATTTTTAACAGAGTAAAAAAAACACATTAAATATAAAATTATAATAATTATATATATTAATGCATATTATAGATATAAAATCATCAAACATTAGTAGAGTATTACAAAGTAACCATGTTGAAATATAAAAATGTGGGAATCATTTCGTATGACCTGGGGGTCGCGACCCCCAGGTTGGGAATCACTGATCTAGGAGAAAGGTGTTTCCACCTTTCTCCTTTCACACTGTGAGCACGTAAAAACTGGGCTCTTATTATAATTTCATTATATAGGACAGAAAAAAAGAGAAATTTAAAATGTACAAATTATTTAGTTATTATTGATTTTAGATTTTTTTTAGTGGCACGAAATCATTAATAATTTTAAAAAAAAACTAGTTTTTTGAAGAATCTCAATGTTAATTTAGAGAAAACCGCGTATCTAATTAAATTTGTGAAGATCTGCTGATTACAAATGTGTCTGTGTTAATAGTCACAATAATACGCCTTATCAGATTACTTCTATTTCAGAAAATAGTGTTTCTTCACTAAATAATCAATTACTTTCAAATCATTACTTATCGTTCTATGGTTATGATATGCCAACCCGCGTTTCTGTCTCCTGTAATGAACAACGCACGATAAATCTTGAAACTTCAAAGCACGTAGCTTATCGTGTACTATCCAAAACATCAGCATTCGGATTCATTTTCAAAAAGATTTCTTCTTCTAAACTGCTTTCACCAATGCTCAGTGTAATCTCCAAGACCTTTCAAATCCACCACTTAAAGCGTCAAGTAAAATGGGCGTATAGAATGGGGTTCTGCTCTACCGGTTTCCTACGTTTTGTGTTGTCTATTTGAAAACAGCATAAAGGTAGGGCAGGGGGACACAGCTCCACCCAGGGGGCAATTCATAAAGATTCTACCAGATTCGGAATAAAATACCGAGCAGTCACTGTTCTTTATGAGGAATACGTATTGTGGACGATGTTTTACTTCCGACATTAAATACAAAGACTCAGATTCTAACCTTGGCGCACAGGTGTGATCAACCTCACCTTTGCATCCATTATATATCCACTCAGGCATAATTGTTGGGAACAAATTATGGCTAGCAGTAAGTAAAATAAGTCAACAAGATTAACTAAAAAGGCAGGAAGAAACAAAAGGAAACAGTATATTTAGGATATCTCATATAAACTGCAAGGTTCGATATATGGCCAATTATAATATCTATTTAAAATAAATATTTTTGGGAACTGTATAACGTTTAAGGGGGACACAGGAGCAAAAACACCGTCTTTTGCAATTTTTAACGAATCTCTTTCAAATTTGGCAAAAATATGAAAAGTCTCATATGCAATATACATACTAAATATTGTGATGCTATACAAAGTAGTTTTTGAGATATTCATAATTTTCATGTATTTTTAGCCCATTTTTACCCGTTAGCAACGCTCCTTGCCGTTTCAATATTTTTTAATTTCATTTAAAAATTCTGTGATACGTCTAAACTCACAACTAACAAAGCGTAGCATGGATTTTTAAATTTAAATAATAATGAGCGGAAAATTTTTTTTGAGTATTCATCAAAAAATAGCTTTATTTACGTATTCGTGCATCATCATGAATAAAATTTTGCAAGAAAATTTGGTTTAATGACCAAATCCATGCTACAGTTTGTTCCTATTATAAGTGCAAACGTGTTTATTAAGTTTTAAAACAATTCATCAAAATTTGAATCGCAAGGGACATTTCGCGTAAACCCGAAAGGAGGAACTGAGAAAAACAGTTTTTTTTATAATAAAACTTCTTATACAGGGTGCCCCAAAACCTTGACCGCCCCTTAATTTCTTAAATATTGATCTTAGACATATGTACTAAATTGGAAAGTGGCGTAAAAAAAAGGTGCAGAATTTTGTGAAATCGATTAAAATTGCAGTGGATTATTTTTCAAAGAAATGCAAAATTTAAATTTTTGTATGGTCCCTGTACACAAAATTGTCCATTTAGTAAAATGTTCCCCATACTCCAATGGGTCAATATACAAAATTTCAGCATTCTAGTGGGAAAATAACCAGAGATATCAAAGTCCAAAATAACTGACTAGCAACTCTTTTTTGAAGGGAGCAATAGGTACATGCCTGGAAGATAAGAAATTCATTCTGCTAAGTCACATTATTTTGGGTCTTCATATCTCTGGTTCTTTTTCCACTAGAATGCTGAAATTTTGTATATTGACCTATTGGATTATGGGGCACATTTCACTTATTGGAAATTTTTGTGTACAGGGACTGTATAAAAATTTAAATTTTGTATTTCTTCAAAAAATAATCCTCTGCAACTTTAATCGATTTCATAAAATTCTGCACCTTTTTTTTACGCCACTTTCCAATTTAAAACATTTATCTAGAATCAATATTTAAGGAATTAGAGGGGCGGTCAAGGCTTTTGGGACACACTGTATACAACAATGAAAGTAAGTCACTTTAAATGTTGTTATTCAGCATCTTAAAATTTCTAAATTTTAAAACTGAGACCACATATATATGTTTAATGAAATAAAGATTTTCTTTTTAATATAAAAATCTAAAAAAAATAATCTTTTTTTTTTTTTTTTTCATTTTCGGCATTTTTGCTTCTATGTCCCTCAAGAAATCTTTTATATTTTCTATTTTATAAATATGTTGTATCCAAAATCAATTTTTAAAGTAAAAAGCCACGCTGGATTTCCTTTTCAGAAGCAAAAAACTAAATACTACAACTTCCCTTCATACAAGGTACAGTAAAAAAAAACGAAAATAATAATAAAAGCGTTTAACATTTTTTATTAATGAGTAATTTAGTTGGACATATGATATACATGATTTGTTCTCATATCCGATCCCCTCTCTGCAGAGGTGGGGAACCTTTTCTTGTTAGAAGGCCGCATTTAGTTACAATCGAAGAAGGCCACTCCAGAAGTAACTACAGGGAATGAAGCAATTCAAAGTTAGGGGGCTGGTAGTTTCTTAACAAATCGTGTGATTTGGCGTTAGACGGAACAATGTGTTTGCTACCTGATGGGAGGGTGCTTGAGTAATGGACGCCCATATAAGTGGGCAGGGGGCTCGAGCCCCTCCCCCCCAGCCATTCAAAAATTTTATTTGCCCGATTCTGCTATGCATTTACTTTCAAAAGATTTACAGTCACATTTTAAAATAAGGTACTTTTTAGATCATTACTAATTGTCAAGCAGTATCAATTATTTTTGTAGCATTTTAGCATCTTGTACATTCACTAAAATGTTCGACAGCCTCGAGAAAGAGGTGGTAATTTTTCTCAGCACCCCTAGAAATACTCCTGCTTAATTTTATTGGCAGGCCTCCCCTTTCTACGTTATTGATTAAATATATGGCAGAACCCGATTATCGGAATTCCACTTAACCGAGAGCCAAACTGTACTTATTATTTTAGTAGATATGCGTTCAGTACTTTAAGAAAAATGTTCACGGTCGCTTTCCAATGTACCCCGATCTTAGGAAGAAACCAATACAAATGAGGGGTAGATAATGGACATATAAAAGATACGTGTATATATTTTTATATATCGGGTATGTGCAAAGATATCAGACTACTTACAAAACAGTTAATACTTTATATAGCGTAATATCTTAATTAACGCATATGCTTTATGGCATTCTTTACTATCAATACGAGTTGAAATTTGAAAATTTTGCGAGTTGGAAATTGGTGATTTGGAATTGGGAAGTAAATTCCAACTCGCCAACTTCTAACTCGTTGAATTTCAACAATTCAGCTTCAATTTTCAGCTCTTCAAATTTTTAGCAAGTTGGAATTTGGAAGTTTTGCCAGTTAGAAATTGCCGATTTGGAAGTTGAAAGTAAACTACAACTCGCCAACTTTCAACTCCCCAAAATTTATTGAAAAAAGTCAATAACAGATCCAATGTTAAATGAAACCCGCTAAATGCAGGATTCCTAGGAAAGTCCGAATGTGGCAATTAACTCTTAAACTAAGACAGATTTTGCAACGAAAGTTAGGTATTCGTATAGTAAAATGACTATGCACTATCAGATGAGATGAACAGCAGCTCCCCTGGTGGCGAATTGAGGAAGTTAAAAATTTTATTTCTAAAAACAATGAAGCTAGGTAAATATTTTCTATTAGGAAATTGTAGGGCATTCTTCAGTTAGTAGGAAAAGATATACAGCTCACATTCAATATGTACATGTACGTCCACAAAGTGAGGTGTTCCGGAAGCTTCAGTACATAGATTCCAGTAAATGCTTTCTAGCGTTTTAGAGGTTGAGTTAGAGTTCTTATAGGAAAGCAACCATGGTCCATCTCCTATAAAAACACCAACTTCTAAAATACCAGATAACATTAACTGAAAGTGGTGCATTGAAACTTCTTGAGTTAACTCAGGTTTGACTCCCAATGGTGCAAAGAACGCTTACTCAGAGATCTCATAAAGATCACACTGTTCACCCTAGTCCAGGGTTTGGTTCCCTAGGCTTTAAGAGGTTCGGATTCCTCGAAAAAAGAGTAGGTCCCGGCGCAGCACTACCATTGTAGTCCTTGAGCCGAAAAATCACAAACGAACTTCCTGAACACTTCACTTTGTATCAGTACGTGTACATATTGCATGTAAGCCATATATCTTTTCTTACTAACTGACGCACATCGTACAATTTTCTAATCGAAAATACACTCTATAACAAAAAAATCCACTCACCAAGAAGGAGTTGTCCGATTGTAATGAAATTTCGTATGCAAAGACATTTTGACCGAACATGCAAATGATTAAAATTTGGTGTCCAATGAATGAATAGCGGGAACTCCAGCGCATCGGAACTGCGCATTCAGCAGGTGTATATAAGGAGCGATTCTCAATATGTGGTCAAAATTTCTGTTGCATTTTGACTGCGGATATCTTACGTCGACTGTAACAATGCCTCGCCGAAAGATTCGTGCTCATTACGAGCATATGTCAGAGTTTGAAAGAGGTCGTGCTATCGGATTGAAAGAGGCTGGTTGGACGAATCGAAGAATCGCTGGACATGTGGGTCGAAGCGATGCGGCGATTGGACGGTGCTGGCAAGAGTGGGTCAACAACGGCAGATGTCAGCGTCGGGACGGCAGCGGTCGACCTAGGGCCACAACAGAACGGGAAGACAGAGCGATTGTCAGAGCAGCTGTCACAGCACCGGATTCGTCGTTATCAACTATCCAACGTGTGGCCCGCACACATGTGTCCAACATGACCCTCTGCAGACGACTGAGAGAGCGGAATTTACGCTCGCGCCGACCGTTACGCCGCTTACCTCTCACGCCTTTACACCGTCAAGTCCGATTACAGTGGTGCCGGGCTCGATCAACTTGGAACTGCGCTGACTGGGGACGTATAGTCTTTAGTGACGAGTCCCGTTTCCAACTGTGTCCTGACGACAACCGCAGACGTGTCTGGAGACGTCCAGGGCAGCGTGGGGATCCTGCCCTTACTATCGCACGCCACACATGCCCACAACAGGGCGTTATGGTCTGGGGTGCCATCTCCTTTGATAGCCGGACCCCTTTGGTGGTCATTTCTGGCACACTTACAGCACAGCGGTACGTAGACGACATTCTACGACCGGTTGTGTTACCGTTCCTTTTGCGACACCCTGGACTTACGTTTCAACAAGACAATGCCCGGCCGCACACGGCACGTGTTGCTATGAATTGTCTTCAAGCTTGCCCAACACTTCCTTGGCAAGCTAGGTCTCCTGATCTCTCTCCCATAGAGCACATTTGGGACGCTATGGGAAGGCGATTGCAACCATCCCGGAATGTTGACGATTTAGCCCGACAGTTGGAGACAATTTGGCAAGAAATTCCGCAGGACACCATCCGGGATCTTTATCAGTCTATGCCACGCCGGGTGACAGCTTGCATCCAGGCCAGAGGTGGACCAACGCCTTATTGACTTCCTCCCTTTGTAACGGTCAAACTCTGCAATAAATCATTCAATTGTTCTGAAATTTTAATCGTTTATTTTCCCATGTATGTTCTTCACATCCACCAATTTTTATCGTAATCGAACATCATTCTGGTGCGTCGATTTTTTTTTTTTTTTCGTTGCAGAGTGTATTTGGTTTTAAACTCTTTTTTACGTGTGGTGTACCTAATAATTCTATCTGTAAATCGTGTGGGCAGCCGAACACCTCACAATAATTTATTAGTTATTATATGCTATTAGTTATTACACAAAATGATTAGTTGAAATATTAGTTTAAATAAATATGCGAAAAATCATCATCACATATAAAAGGTTAAGAGTGTGATATGCCTGACTTTCAAAAGCATTTCTTTTATTGTAAGGGGGGGAGGGGCGGAAATACAACCTGTACCTACAAGGGCGGCAAATTCCGAAATCCGTCACTAGTTGTATCACGTTTCAACACTGGCGTACTCAAGGGGGTGGTGCCCCCCACCTTGAGCAGGGGTCATATCATGGAAAATGAAAAGTACTGGAGGACTTGGCTAAAACTAGGAATCTGATACGAATCGCCCTCCCCCCAACCATTGAAAGATTTCCGGATCCTCCACTTCATCCCAAAATCTTATGATTATGGTTCATATGTAAGGGAATAAACATCACAACGCGATCTGCGAATCATAATGCGCTTACCCAACGTAGCTTATCAGAAATTGAACCCAGGCTAGTGAAATAAAACGTGCCGTGTTTGGTGAACCATTTAACGAAATTGATGAGGAACAGCCGACCATGTATAAAATTAAAAGTTAATTGGAATAAGGTTGGAATCAGGCGTAAGAGTTACTGGGGTTGTATTTTGTATTTTATAATGCGCCCCACGATCGTCGTCGATATGTTCATTACAAGATTTAATATTTGTGAAACAGTATATTCTCGTTATAACGAATATCGATATAACGAAAAATTCGATATTACGAAACTATGACCAAGAGGATCCTAAAGAATGTGCACAGGCAATCACTGGTGCTATGCAAAAAATTTACATTATTGTTTTTTGTTAAATCTCAAATAATGAACAACATTTCCACCTCCCCCTCCACCTCAAGCTGATTATTTTTAATTGTGGGGCATTACAAATAAAATAGGAGATATTCTAGAATTCCTTTCAACAGAGGAGTCAGATATTATTATGCTTAGTGAATTTAAACTTAAAACCAGCATAAAATTACTTGCCCCAAATTATATCT
>QLNU02015360.1:7405998-7426523 GCA_006491805.2 Dysdera silvatica | reverse complement strand
GCCGCCCGGGTTCAAAATCATCCTCGAGCCGCTCCTGACAATATTCCACTCGAAGTACACACAGAGTATTACTGTTTCATGCTAGTACAGTAGAACTCCGTTTATACGTCTCTCGTTTATACGTCTTTTCCATTTATACGTTTCGCTTAGGTCCCGATTCATTCCTATGTATTTTAATGGTAAAACATTTCGTTTATACAACGCAACTCCAATTCCTAGCTTCGTTTATACGACTTTTTTTTTTTCCAAATTCGAAATTTGTTCTGCTGTCTTGGAGTTAGAAATGTTTGGCAAATAATGATGAGTCGTGTTTTCTTCCTGTCTTACTGCTTTTTTTATTCAAGAATACGTGAATTGCGTTTCTACAGTAACTACATCAAAACTGTTCACAACTGAAGAATTAGTAGGTGCTAAATTGTCTGACAATCTAAGCAGCAGTGATGAAGATGGAAGTGAAGAAGTAACAGCTGCGTCTTTTAAAGAATAGCATTGAGACACTTAGAAACTTTTTCATGTGTCACTCTACAGAAGGAAGAACTTTTCAAGAACTTAATTCAATTGGCAATGCTTTGCTTTGGACTCAAAGACAATCAAACCACAATAAAAGATTTATTTTTTCAAGTTACTATAAAATATGGTTCTTATCCAAGCCCTTTTTTTTTTTTATTAACATTATCCAGATAAGGAAGATTACATATTTAATTAAGATTCGCAATGACAATAACGGTACGATTTTTTTTTTTATCCCTTCTGTGTAAGTTAAAAAAATCAGGATTTTCTCTCAATTAAAAATTCAAATGTCTCTATGTATAAATACATTCACGGCGTCTATTAATATACATCATAGAGCTTTGCGGGTTATTCCGCAACGTCTGTTTATTAAAAACACTTAACGTTTCACTCCGTGCTATGCGGAGCATCCTCAGAAGTAATTGCCGACCAAGTTTCCCTCTGTAAAATGCAAGACTTTCACTTGGTTGCTCGGCAAAAAATGAGCGAGTAAAAAATACGAGACGTATTTATTGTGCTATTTCCGTGGCTACCCCTTGATTGGATGATTTCCGGATTGTGCGTTCACATTCGACGAAAGTCGTCGCTCATTGGCTCAGAAGGTGACGAGTTTAGATTGGTTGAAAGAGGTCCGAATTTTTTGTGAAATTTTAGGCAAGAATTCCAAATTGATGCAACATTAATGGAGTCTTCTCCATGGAAATTATTAGGACAGTTTTTAATGGCCAAGACTTCCATATATAAGCATGGCCACAATGATCTAGTTTTTGCGATAACCGAAGTGTCGTGAAAAAGAATTTGATGTTTATAATCAATGGCGTGTTGAGCGACCGCTGACTTGTTAGGTCGACCTTCATCCAATGTAAGCCCACAATCCGGAAATCATCCAATCAGGGGGTGGCCAGGGAAATAGTACTACAAATACGTCTCATATTTTTTACTCACTCATTTTCTGCCAAGCAACCAAGCGAAAGTCTTGCATTTTGCAGAGGGAAACTTGGCCGGCAATTACTTCTGAGAATGCTTAGCATAGCACGGAGAGAAACGTTAAGTGTGTTTAAAAAACAGACGCGGCGAAATATCGTGATATCCGCCTTTGATATATATATTATATCAAAGCTCGATGATGTATAAATCTCTACGTGTACATATAAATTATGAGAAATTTTATTTTCAAAACACAAATGGGAATTTAAATGGATAGGAAAACTTCTTATCATTAATATATTTTTTTTTATGTATATTCGAATTTAAGGGTAGCTATCTTGTACGTATTAGCATCGGCGCCGAGGGCACACAAATATTGGGGGAACAATATACCAGTAGAAGGCATTTTGTTTGAAATTGGAGGGGGATATGGAACCCTAATACAAACATTGGAGGGCGGGTCCCCCCTGTCCCCCCCGCTAACGGCGCCCGTGCATATTAGCATGTTGGACTTAATTTTCTGTTCTACGACTTTTAGCGGTGGTCCCTTAAAAGACATATAAACGAAGTTTCCCTATACTATGTGTGACGGCAACGCCATCTATTGGCGGAAAATTATTTGGAAATAGAGGAATGTAGGAGAAATTTGAAAAATTGAAAAACGCGTGTGTGTGTTTAGTGGGTGGAGGGGGTATTGATAATTGAATTTTTTGAAACTCTTCTGCCCATTTTCTGAAATTAGGAGTAGATATTGAATCATTAGCTAAGTTGTTAGACGCTTTATAAACATAGAAAGTCTAACTCCAAAGGTGGTCCAAGTTGAAAAATAATAAAAACTTAAATTACGATTATTCTCCCAGCAATAGATTGCTACAGAATCGGTTTGAAATTCGGCCTTTACAACACATTTTTTGTATTTGTTAAGCAGGAACTTAAGCGAATATTTAATCTGATCGATATATAAACGATTACATTAAAAAAATATAACAAACACTCGGCGTTGACGAATAGAATTATCAACTTTAACCTTTGAAGAATTTTATTGAAAAGAGAAAAGATTACCCAGAAATCTATTTTATTTTTTCATTATCACAGCATTAATTTTAGGAGAATAAAAATGGGAGAATATATTACAGATTCGGAACGGTGATTATATTTGTCATGATTAGAAAGTTAAATTTGTAAAGGACTTAGAAAAGTTCGACATTTCATTTCACTGTTGATAATGATATGTTCAAAACCCCCATATTCACAACACCGCTGTAAATATAAGGACGAAACATGTTGTAAAGCGCAGTAAATGAAAAATTGAAATTGGCCATATGTTTTAGTTGAAGAGGTGGAAGGATTTATAGAATTCGTGGGGAGGAGGGAGGTGCGAAGCTGAGTAAGCTTTTTTGGCGGAACGTGCTGATGTAACCAAATTCTGATATACCTGTCGCAAACGATGAAAATATCAGTGACATAGCGTAACCAAAAAAAAAATAAATAAATAAAAATTATATTTTAAAGCAGTGCATATAAAATTTGATTGGTGGATAAGGAGTTACCTACCAACACGCCTTCAGTTTGCTGATGGTGTTTGTACCTAAATACAAAGTTTGTGTGAGTTATGCAAGAAACTGTTCAAAAAGAAAGATCGTTAATTGTAGGTTGTGCGCCAGAAATGGATATCGGTCAGACGTAACCTGAAATATCCAAAAGCGCTCCAACCAAAAGAATGTAAGAACGCTTACTCAGAGATCTCATAAAAAGATCGCACTGCTCACTGTAGTCCGGGGTTTGGTTCCCTAGGCCATAAGAGGTTCGGATTCCTCGGAAAACAGTTGACCCGGACAGAAACCCGGTTGTATTGGGGGATTTTCCAATGCAACACATAATAAAATGTATCATATTTTATGTCAATCTCCAAATGTGTCATTTTTTTCTGTGTTAAAAGCTTATTTTCTAAGGACCGATGCATATTTGAATCATAAAATTGAAGGAACTTCGGGGTCGTAACTCCATGCGTTTATTTGTATTCCCTTTAAATTCGACGTGAATACACGAACAGGGCGTTCGTGGTTGAAATTTCCACATTAAACCATGCACTCAGTTGAAGTTCTTCCTCAGATTTGCGCTTCAAGTTTTACCAAATCTGCATTGCTAAGTTATTTCATTTGTCTTTTGATATGCTTCGCCCACTCTCTCCAATTCAGTGAGGCGTGGTAGTCATTTTTTCAGCATTGTTATTTCTGGTTGGTTGAAAACATCGCGCGAAAGTGACCCGTTTATTCAGCGTCATTGCCGGACAGAGTCACTTTTTCTGCGTATAATGATGCTTTGGACTCGATTCACTGAAGTGATTCAGTCCTTTAATTTATTGGAAATTAGGAAAACTTGCTACTGCATTTGAAGGACTTTTTTGAGTATGTTCTGTGGTAAAAGAGTAGGACGTGGATATGTAATAATTTACGAGTAGAAGCTACTTGCCTATTTTAACATGTATCCATATAACTGTCGCAGAATAATTTTACAGTTGCTGTATATTTGCTCCTTAATCCAATAAGGTTTGGTAAACGGGTTAAAGCAAACCGACTTTTATGGAAAACTGAAGGCAAACAGCCCTGCGGTGGCGCAGTGTGGTAACGCGTTCTCCTAGTGCGCCGCTAATCCGGGTTCGACTCCCAGCAGTGCAAAGAACGCTTACTCAGAGATCTCATAAAGATCGCACTGCTCACTGTAGTCCGGGGTTTGGTTCCCTAGGCCTTAAGAGGTTCGGATTCCTCGGAAAACAGTAGGTCCCGGCGCAGCATGACCACTGTAGTCTTTGAGCCGTAAAACCAAAAAGAAAGCGAAAGTGAAGTCAAACATTGTCATGGCGGTGGAAATGTGATAAAGTGGTTGGTAAACTTGTGTGATCTTTTGCTTTTGATGATATGCCTTACGGTGTAGTAGTAATACTGCGTTTGTCTATTATGCGGAAAACTCGAGTTTGAGCACAAATGTTACGGAACACTTGCCAGTTGTTGTTTTTTTTTTTTTTTAATAATCCGTAGTCCGAGGTTTAATTTCCTAGGTTCCTTTCGTTAGCGGACACTTTCACCGGACAGAAATATATGTTCCTAAAGGAGGTAAATATTATTGTGGAGTAGCTTTTGCCATGAGAGTTTTTATCTGGCTGTAAAAACGGGGTGACCGTGTTAATAGCAATTTTACTGTAATTTGTGTGTGTGAATTATTTTCAAAGTGTCTCAAAATTGTACTGAAGTGCCAGAACATTTGTCTCATCTAGGTAATAACATGTAGTTCCTCCCTTTGCCCGAATGAATGCAGCTACTCGACGTGTCAACCAGTCAACGAGGTGTTCGAGTCGTTGCGAGCGTACATCAAACCAGATACGTACTGCAGACGTCCATTATTCAGCCTTGTTTGTTGGATGTCTTCGCTTGATAAAGAGAATGGTAGTTTTTGAAAAGTTGCAGAATCGTTCCTTATGCGTTAGATCAGTGAGAAAAAAATTACCAATTATGGACGTCGCTGAAAGGCATCTAGTGAGGTCTGCATAGTGTCCCATAAATGCACTAGAGGGTTTAAATTCTGCGAGAGCTGTAGCCAGTGGTACTTGGAACTTAGTAAGATGTTCACACTAAAAGTCAGTTTTGTTTCGCCCGTGTATGATGGGGGTTACATCATCCTGCTTGTTTAAACCGTCACCAATTAGGAATGTGGCATTTATAAAGGGGTGTAAATCATCTGCAAGGGGATCTGTGTACGTCACTGTCCCGGAAGATTCCAATAGCACTAGTGGTCCTTTCGTACTCCAACAGAACACACTTCACACCAAGACTGAGCAACCACTAGCTTGCGTAATACATTGCTGACAGAATGGATCCATAACCCCATGTTGTCTCCACATGAATATGTCTATCTACTTTGAAACAGTTGGAAATATTATTTGTTCGAGCAGTCTACACGGCACCAGTCATTCACGGTTCAATAACGATCTTCTTTGACCCAGGTGAACCGATGCCGTGTACCAGCAGTGGGAAGACAGACAACTAAACTTCATGGAATGTAGCTTATGCTTTATAGTGCGTTGACTGATGGCTTAAACGGCACCAGCACATTGAATTGAGATGTGATTTGAAGCAATGCTCCCCTTCTTTGGGTGATTACCATTCTGTTCAGGCCCTGAAGACCCCGTTCTTGCTTCGCCTGTGTATGCCCGCCATATTCGCGTGCCGCTAATATTCGTCCAGTATTTACATTTTCCCCGATATATTTTTGCTACTGTTGTTCGTGAAAGACCAACAGCATTCACCGTCTTAGAGATAATATGCTCCATCCACTCATCTTCTGCCCTGCGATAGCATCGTGGTAACATGGTCTCCTACCGTGCATTTAACCAGGTTCCATTTCTAACTGTGAAAAAAAGTAACAAATTAACTGCTCATTGCAGTCTAGGGTTTGGTTCCCTGGGCCCCTAACAGGTTCGGATTGCTCAAAAAAATCTTGGCCCACTGTCTTACGGTCGCTTCATGGTAACGCATTCGTCTGTCGTGCCATTAATTCGAGTTCAACTACCAATGTTGTCGTGAAACGTGTGCTGTTGTTTTGCGCACCTTAGTCCGGGGGTTGATTTCCTTGGCAGCATAGGTTCGGCTTCTTTAGAAAGCGAAGTCCCGGCGCAACGTGACTCTTACTGTCGTTGCGCCACAAAAACACAAAATCACCCGACTCCTACAATCTGCTGCCCGTAGTCAAACGAGGATAACTCCTTCATACAACCCACATTTATCAAACATGGGCTGAAGCACGATTGACAAAATAATTGGACGTAGCACTGCTCCGATTAAATTAATACTGAACGTATCACTTTCACTTTTGTTTGCTAATTTAAGATTATTTGCTTATACCTAATACGTTCACCAGTCGTCTGCAACCATTTCCGAGGAGGGATGGGGGAAGAAGCCAGTAACGCCACTGGCGCACCCACGTAGGGGGCCAGGCCCCTATGGGCTAGTAAAGCGAAAAATTATTACGCCAACAGACACTGAAATTCTTTTTTTTTTAAAGTACTAAAATTGAAAGTAGTGACGATCTCAGCAACGTTTCCCTGAACTCTTGTGACATTGATGAGATTGCTGTTGAGTAAGGCAACAGCAGTGGCTAGGAGCTGTCTTCAAATGCTTTCCAGGAGGTAAAGGTAGACCAAAACAGTTGAAATAGAAATTCTGACTGCAGATATTTCTAATTATGTCAAGAAATCTAACCTCACTGATGGAGATGGGATAACAGTGCTAAAAAATCTTTGGGAACCATATGCAAATTGCAATTTTCCCACGACCGTCACAAGTGCTGTATAAAGTCAAGGAAAATCTCACCACAGTCGGAAGTTCTGCCCATCTGAACTGAGTAAACATAACTATCTAGATTACCCAAAGGTAGAAGACAGTGCCTATAGAAAATTTTGTGTGTTCTCTTTTCACCCCATGAAGTCAGTTTAGCCCTTTGACTCCTCACGGGACTCCTTAGTGGGACATGAATGTCCCACTAAGATTTTTAAAATTCCTACTGGGAAGAAAAATATATGGAAGAAATATATATTCCTACTGGGAAGAAAATTTAAAAATAATTAGGAATTAAAAAGATATTTAAAAATTTAAAATTCTTAGTCAAAGGGTTAAGATCTACACAAGTCCTAGGTTAACTTACTTCAAAAGAATTTAATAATTGGAAGAAGACTTTGAAGAAGTTCAGCCAACATAGAACTTTTCTCTATCATAAGAATTCAGTTCACAAAGCCGATGAGTTTTTAAAGGTCACAAAAAGGGAGAATGCTTTCTGTAGATCAAGTACTAGACAGAGGGCAAGCAAAAGCAAGTTTTGCACAATAGGATTATTTTTAAACCTATTACTAAAACAGTGATCTTTTGTGGAAAACAAAAGCTGGCCATTGTAAAATTGTACAAAAAAATCCACCATTTTTAATCATTTAAGCATATTGCACTGTCAAATTAGTAGTAATTTAATAATGATAAATGAACACAAAAAAAAACCGTAATTGATATGGTCTTTGGCCATTTTTTCCACCAAAAATTCCTTGCACCACTGTCCCCCTTGGGAATATTCTGGGTGCGCCACTGAATAACACACACACACACTTTTAAGTACTACTCTGCTCAATGTTTTGGCTCTTCGGTTTATATCCATTTGATAACATATAGATCAGTGATGCTCAATAGACGGCCTGCGAACAGTAAAATCTGGCCCGGCTACAAAAGTTAAGAAACTATAATTTTTTTTTCCAGGGAATTAATTTTCTGCTAGGGGTCTCGTTTTTTTCTAGAAGGGGCTAAAGCTCTTACCTCAATGCTATTTCATTGAATCAGAAAATTTCTAAGGGAGGGGATAAGCCCTATCCCCCACCCCAATGTATATATAGTACGTAAGATAAGTTGTTTTTCGTAGCTGCTGTCCCGCCGACCGGAAAAAAAAAAGTTTCAAAGTGGCCAGCAATAAAAGCTAATTGAAAACCACTGATGTAGCTAAATATAGAAATAAACTGAGGAATATAAATATACAGAACAAATAGTAACTTGCAGATAAGTATGTCGCGGAGGGTAAGATTTAGAACAATCGAATACAAATTGGGACCAATGTTATATCAAATAATTGAATAAGAATATTATAAAATGTGATTATCTGAGAATTAACTCGTGAATATCAACACATTTGATAGCTCTTCGTATATATATTGATAACATTTCTTGAAAATGTAATAACCACACAAATGTTTATATTGTATGATCTTCGTTATCCTTGCGCCATAAGAGTCTTTACGTTTATTTAATTTCCATGTATTCATTTTCGTATGATATTCCTTTGCCTCACTTCTAAAATAACTTGTTATTTCAGATTGAACCGAAGGGCAAAGCGGACCTACAAGGTTCCCTGAAAGTTGGCGACCACGTTCTCAAGATTAATGATGTCCAATGCTTTTCATTAGCAGATGCAACTCAACTCATAGACTGTGCCTTCCGAACTCTTACCGTCCACATCTGGAGGTAACATCTCATTTAAATAGAATACTGTTTCACTCTCCTTTTTTTTATGCACAAAAACCTTTTTTTTTAATGCACAAAATCAAATTTAAATAGCGCAAAGTTTTGTGGTTCTTTCGCGTGTGGTTTTTAGTGGTCATTACTCCTTGGGTGGTAGATAGAAGAGGTTACTCCTTTCTCTCACTTTCGAACTCAAAATACAAATTAGCATTTATTAATAAGAATGGGATGAAGTTCCATGGATGAAGATGATGAAAGGAAACCCACATGCATCTAAATTGGAATTGTTATTTAATCAAATGGCATATATACAGCAAAAGAGCTAAAAATGGAGAAAAACGACCATTCATCTATGCTTTCTTACCTATGGCTATATCATACAACTTTATTGGATTTTTTATACTTTTTTTAATAACCTTTTTTCTTTTAGGGATGCGAAATATACCTAAGGGCTGTTTAAAATATCGACCTTTTGCTTTGTAAATATATAGTTCGTTCACGAAAAGTAGTCCGATGGTACCGTTAGAAATAACGGGAGCTGACGTCACAAACGGCCTAGCCGATCGCAGCAGAGCGGAGGATGTCACTTCAGAACTGATTTCAACGAACGTTTGTCTGTGCCAAAAACCAGTTCTGAAATGACGTCCTCCCCTCTGCTGTAATCGGCTAGGCCGTTTGTGACGTCAGCTCCCGTTATTTCTAACGGTACCATCGGACTACTTTTCGTGAACGAACTATATGTTCCTTGCTGAGAATTGAACCTTAGTACGCGAAGAGATAGATTTAACCGCTATGCTTAGTGAACAAAACTTTTATAGTGGCAGTTTAATTAGCTTATTTGACAATGTTCTTATACAGTAAAACTTCCTTTACGGATACTATTAATAGCGAACAAGCACTTGAGGTGCCCGCTATGTAAAGGTTTTACTACATTAATAATACTACAAAATTTCAAAAATGTTGTGACTAAATTTTTTGCAAGAACGGAAAACATTGAAAATAAACTTATTTAACGCTTTTAATATATAAAGATCGTTTCATGGTGTTTTTTGTTATATTGTTTGGTTTTATAATTTTTTATTAAATAATTATAAAAATAAAACAAAGTTTTAGTCAATGTTTGCTTTTTTTTATCTACATTTTTGTTATGGTTTCTAGTTGCCTGCTCTCTATAGCCCTTTATTAATGGACTTTTAAAAAGTTATATTTTATTACAAGTTTTACAATTACATAATAAGGTAACAATTATATTACCTCAATAGAGCGTAATGTTGATATTAAACGGTATCAGTAAATAGAGGACATACGTGCTTTTTGTTAAATATGTCAGTAAATCTGCTGAGATTTCAACGTCCTGCCAGTACATGAAGG
The DNA here is from genome assembly GCA_006491805.2 of Dysdera silvatica. Classification (NCBI taxonomy): domain Eukaryota; kingdom Metazoa; phylum Arthropoda; class Arachnida; order Araneae; family Dysderidae; genus Dysdera; species Dysdera silvatica. The sequence goes on along the minus strand of QLNU02015360.1, from coordinate 7,416,669 downwards.
GTTAAAGTCAGTGTCATTTGTAATTGGTGTTTTGTTATGCAAAAATGATTCACGATAAGCGGGGTATTATTTCGTAATGCCAACACATACAAATCTGTATTATCTTTGTTTTTTCAAAGCACCAATTAGGCCATTAGTGCGTAGGTCACGTGAACTTGCATTTTAATGCGCCAAGACCAGTAATTTTGCGACGAATTTTACGCCGCACCCTAATAATTTGTGCGTAATAACCTCTGTAAACAAAGCTTTCAAAAATGGCCTTGTTTGGCTTCGTTTTGATATTTTTGTTCTGGCACCATATTACACCATCTCGTTATTAATTCATAAAACGGAACCTTGGGAATAGTACACTTGAATGCGAGTCCGAAAGTTGATTTATCCCTTCAAAATTTGGAATTTTAAATTCCAAAACAGATTGAGAGACGGTCGTATATAACGAGTAGTTTAGGTGGTCCCAAGCTGTTCGTTGTATACGGGTTCTACTATACGTTCAATGACTTTGGGATGACTTTTCGTTGAAGAATGGGATGTATTGGATGAGAGAGAAAAATTGCTTGCTGGAGGGCGTTATAAATGCTTCGAAACGTCAACACTATTTCCAATGTCAGTTCATCTATATAAAAAAGATAACGCGCGTATTTGACACTAAAACACGTGTTCCAATTTATTTGACGAAGTTTAGTCTAGAAGTAACGTCAGTAATGACAAATTGCGCTATGTGTTGTCGATAGAAAGTGTATAGATCAGGCGCACGAATGTTTCAAATCTCGTGAGAACATTTGTGGACAGGATGTTGTGTCTACTCGAATACCTGAGAGCTAGTTTACAAAAATTGGATGCGTTTTACGTGAAAAATAGCCAAGCTGTGGAAGAGCTAGAAAAGAGAGTGGCGAAATGATTAACCCTTTTTCACTAGGTACATCATTTTTTTTTAAAGATCTTTTACATTCAAAATAATATATCTGGCTTTATTCATTTTGATAGTTTGTTTTATTTTAATATAAATAAAACTTTATTTATTATATTACAATTTTAAATTTCTATGTTTTCACCACGGTATGGAAGAAACAATCTCTTAACTACATTCTCAGCTTATTTGAACAAGTGTGACAATAGTCACTGATTTCGCATCTCTTAGTTCATTATCCACTTTTCAAAGGATGAATAAATCTCTCGTGCCGCAGCTCTTATATACGTATATAAGACTCCAATAAATACCCATAAATCGAGGGTTATTTGGTCATGTCTTTCCTTGGGAGAGAGGGGGGATCAGTATGACGTGGCTAAAGTAGGGCTTAATATTATTAATCATAGGTAGCACCTTAATTTCAGGTAATATATTTTTTAACGGGGGCAGAAATCCCCCCTGTGGCCGACGATAAAGGAAGGAATGCGTAAAGTGGTCCGTGAGTGACCAAAGTTTGAGAAACACTGTTCTAGGAGAACCTCTCGCGGCCCAGCACAATATATGCTAGGGCCCGCTACCGGGTCGTAGCCCAACGGTTGAGTAACGCTATTATAAATGGTCCATAATATACGAATAGTATCTATTAATTAAGCTGATGTGGAATAGAGAGGGGGAGCGAGTGGGCGGATTTATAGTGTAGAACTCGCATAAGTTAATAACAAACCGAAGTCTATCATGATTTCCTCCGCCCGGAGCGTTGAACACTATTTTTTTTCTTTTGCACCTTTTCTAATGCACCAGTTTGAAAACAAATTTAACTCAATTATATTTAATTGCATTTAAGTTATTATATTTAGTTGATCAAATGTTTTTTCTCATCTTTTTCGATAGCAAATAAACGGAAATAAAAACAGTAACGTTTGATTTATCACTCCTCGGCCTTTCGCATTCCAACTCGCGTGCCCTTTGGGCAATAATAGCCTATATTGTTATTGATGTTTGGATATGGCCAGTGTCACGTATTTCGAATTCCATTCTTTGTTTTTATTTTTATTAATTCACGCCATTCTCTTCTATTTCTATCAGTGACCAGGGGTGGACTAGGCCGCCGGGCCGATGCGCCTTCATGGACGATAGGACTCACGCCCTCACGGGCGATGGGACTCGCACCTTCATGGGCTATAGAAACTCGTGCCCTCTGATAATCCAAGGTATCCGTCCTTCAAGAGGACCCAGTCCGCCCCTGTCAATGATTGTTAATTTTCTTTGGTTAGTATAATTTACGTAGAGAAATAATTATTTGCCAATATTAACAATTAAAAGAATGTGAAGTTAGTATAGCATTCAAATAACATTATCGAAATGCTTTGTAAACAAGTAGCATCGATTTCAACTGATAATCTACGTTTTGACGTTTCAAGCTTGCACAATGTGGCCTTCGGGTCTCAAAGAGGTGCTCGTTACAAATAATAATGTCCGATATTTTCCAACGAAAAAAATAAATAAATAACATATTTAACTCGCGTTAAAAAAAATTTCTTGTAAGTAAAATTCTTATTCCAATTGTAAAACCATGAACAGTGTAAAATGTACTCTCGTGTTTAATATTACTATTCCTTCATAAAGACTAGTACTAAAGAAAGGTCCTGCCCTGGTGGGGATAGTAATGCTTTCGCCTAGCGTATTGTTGATACCTGTTCAACTCTCAATTGTGGGGGGGAAAAAAGTGCTTACTGACTAACTACTCACTGTAGTCCGGAGTTGATTACCTAAGCAAGTGGTTCTCGAACTTTTTATTCTACGGAGCCCTTTTTTAACCACATGCTTAGCCACGGAACCCCACTTTAAATATTTAAAGGTAAGCCTAAAGGGCTATTATATATCATTACTTGTACATAAACGTAAAAATAAGTAATTAATATGTCAATATAAAAGGTGAATAATAGTTTTCTATTGCAGCTGGATATTGGTTCTTGTTAGTTAAATCTAAGTGGTTGTCATAGGGAGAAAATTGCAGATTAGATTTTACAGTTTTTTTCCGTTGGTGGTGTTTTACACATTGCTGGCGGAGCACCTGGAGGGTCGTCGCAATGCCCTGGGGGTTCTGCAAAGCACATTTTGAGAAACACTGCCCTAAGCCTGAAGAGGCACTGATGCTTCGTAACGCATTCGTCTGTCATACTGCTAACCCGAGTTTCTCTTCGGGGTTCCGCGAAACACATTTTGAGAAACACTGCCCTAAGCCTGAAGAGGCACTGATGCTTCGTAACGCATTCCTCTGTCGTACTGTTCACCCGATTTCTCTTCGGGGTTCCGCGAAACACTTTTTGAGAAACACTGCCCTAAGCCTGAAGAGGCACTGATGCTTCGTAACTCATTCGTCTGTCATGCTGCTAATCCGAGTTTTCTTCGGGATTCCGCGAAACACATTTTGAGAAACACTGCCCTAAGCCTGAAGAGGCACTGATGCTTCGTAACGCATTCCTCTGTCGTACTGTTCACCCGATTTCTCTTCGGGGTTCCGCGAAACACTTTTTGAGAAACACTGCCCTAAGCCTGAAGAGGCACTGATGCTTCGTAACTCATTCGTCTGTCATGCTGCTAATCCGAGTTTTCTTCGGGATTCCGCGAAACACATTTTGAGAAACACTGCCCTAAGCCTGAAGAGGCACTGATGCTTCGTAACGCATTCGTCCATCTTGCTGTTAACCCGAGTTTCTCTTTTAACAGTATCGTGGAACACGTGCCGTTTTTTTGCTCATCGTATTACGGGGATTAGTTTAGCGTTGTACGAAACCGTTCAATAACCTAATGATTGAATGTGTCTGTTCATTTAGAGTAAATGGGCAAAATCATTCATTGATTCATTCAACAAACGGTGGCCCAACTGCAGTTTAGTCCCGTTGATGTCAGAGGTTCGGATTTCTCGGGAAACTGTAGGTTCACTATGTAAGTAAGGGAAGTTCAAGCTCTCCCTCTTCATTGTATATTAAGATACGTACTTCTCTTTAATGCCACATCATATATTTATAGCTACTAAGCCCTCCATGGTGTTTGAATCCAGGCAGAGTAAATTTTGCTGCCCTTACTCCTTAAAAGCAAGAACTGATGCTAAAATATTAAGTAAAAACGTAAGTTACCAAATCCTGGTTGGTTATATGAGACCATGCCGTAGTGACTACTGCATATATAGGCATGGGGTTATATGAGCCCGTGAGGTCCAAACCCCCCACCTCCCCAATCATCTGAAATAAATTGCGATTTTACGTATACTGTAATATGTAAACGTACATAAAATGTTCTTGGCCCCCCCCAATTTACGAACTCTACGGTGATTAGTGCATATAAGGTTGGAGCAAAGTAATTTGGTTGGTTATATCGTTAAGAAAGCATTAAAAGCATCCAGTATTAGCACTCCACATCCAAATATAGATTTCTTAGCTGAAACATCCGCGAAAATGGCACTTTTCGAAATCTTGTTGTCGGCATCGAGTTTTTACTCTTTCCGGACAAGCAATTATTATTATTATTTAATCAGTAGGTTAATTATGATAAATTACCCAATAGGAAACCTGGGGAAAAAAGCCCACTTTTGAATAGGACTTGACAAGTTCCAGATTACACCAATATAATTTTGGGAGCTAGATTTTAAATATATATATTATTCCACTTTTTATTTTCTTCTAAAATTTTCTGAATATCCTGAGGACGACTTGATTGGCCACTGTGGACCACACTTTGAGAAAGACTGGCTTGGATTTTAGAGCGTGGTCTAATTACTCGAAGTTCATCGGTTCAAGTCCAACTCAAAACATTTTTTTACATTCTTTTTTTCTTTTCTTCAAGCTAGCTCTAAAGAAATGGTTCCAATTTAAACTTAAATCGCACATAGATGGTGAAAAATTCTTAGAGCCTTCATTGTCTATAAATAATATTTTTGGAATAAATTCGTTTGCTATACTGTCTTTCAAATCTCTCTGGTCGATCTCTATCAGTATTATCAAATTTGCGCGCATATACTACTCAAGAACAAGCGCAATATTTCACTGTCATTGAATGGTGATAATTCAATTTATTTCATAGATATCCGATGGTTTAGCAATTTTAATGTATAATATTTCAATATCCGTTAAGTCGGATAGGAACATGTCCCTGAGGTGCTGCAGCGGTAACGCGTTGGCCTAGCGTGCGGTTGTCCCGGATTCGACTTCCAACTGCTCCAAAAAGAACTCTTATCGATTAACTGCTCACTGTAGTCTGGGGTTTGGTTCCCTGGGCCTTAAGAGGTTTGGATTCCTCGGAAAACTGGAGATCCCGGCGCAGCATGACCCTTGCCGTCCTTGCACCGTAAAGTTTAAACAAACAGATAGTATATCACGCGTTTCGCTACCTGCATGTACAGAATTATATATTAATGTTTGGGATTTAAAGAGTTACAATACAGTCGAACCTCGTTAAGACGAACACCAAAGGGAACAGAAAATCTGTTCATATTAACAGTAATTCGTCTTATCCGGAAAGGGTAGTATGTTATACAATCTGACGGAACTTCAGAAAACGGTTCGTATTAAAAGTAATTCGTCTTAAGCGTGTTGGTCTTAACGGAGTTCGACTGTATATATTTAAATTTTTGTAATATCTCTAAACATACATCCTTAAAGATGTTAGGTAAAAGGTTATTAGACGGACAAATAATAGCATTTATTTAACCTATAATGTTGCAATTATATGGCTACATAGTATGAACAGTAGTAGGATTAAGTACATTGAATTAATACGGAAGCCCCTATCTAGTGATAACATGTTCGCCTAGCATTCCGTTAACCCTAGTTCAACACTCAATGGTACAAATAAAAAAAAAATTCGTTTACTGACCGACTCCAGGGTTTAAACCCCTGACCTGGTGCTTCCCAAACTATGGAGGAAACTATGAAGAGTGCATATTTTCAGAAACATTTTTCAAAAATTGAAAATAGACTTCAAAAAACAAAATTTTGTGACTGAAGCCAAGCACGTATCCAGGTTTTTTTCTTTCGGTGGGAGGAGTGGACCCCTAGACCTACTCCCTGGATACGCCCCTGGTTAAAGCTAGGTGGAACGCGAAAAATCGCCGCTCTAAATGGTGGGTCGCGGATTCAAAGGTTTGAAAACCACAGCCCTTGGCCTTACGAGGTTCAGATTGCTCACATGACCTTTGATTGATAGCATGACCTTTGTTGACCATACATGGTAAAAGCACAAACGAATTGATACAGAAAACTACTTTTCTGTTAGGTTGGTGTAAAATGAAAGAGAATGATTGATTGATTGTTTGGCTTTTTTTATGGCGCAAGAGCATCTGGGCTATACTGCGCCAAACACTGTTAAATCAGGCCCTGCGGTGGCGCAGTGTGGTAACGCGTTCTCCTATTGCGCGGCTAATCCGGGTTCGACTCCCAGCAGTGCAAAAAGAACGCTTACTCAGAGATCTCATAAAAGATCGCACTGCTCACTGTAGTCCGGGGTTTGGTTCCCCAGGCCTTAAGAGGTTCGGATTCCTCGGAAAACTGTAGGTCCCGGCGCAGCATGACCACTGTAGTCTTTGAGCCGTAAAACCAAAAAACAAACAAACTGTAAAATCAAAGACTGTAGTAAAAACCAGTACTATAGTAAAAACCAGTACTATAGTAAAAACCAGTACTATAGTAAAAACCAGTACCATGGCTTTGACTGTCTTAAGAGAACAGTTTGTGAATAAACAATCACAAATTTATTAAGAGTACTGACATTTTTTTAAAACAATCATATAACTGAAATTTACCACAACATGGCCGTAACTGTCGTCCTATCGCTATAAAATAATAAAGAAGCCAGTCAATATTCACATTTTAGTACCTGGTAATCATTTTCACCGGCATTCAACAAGTTTCACTTTATAAATAGAGTAACAATTCCCACAAATAAAAGTTGTCAGTTTCTTTTCACGTGAAAACGATTACTTCGTACCGTCGACGCTGTGCCTACATACACATGTTTATTTGAGGCCACCCGTTCATAGTAATTTTGTGTGTGGTTAGCCAAGCGTCTTGCCGTTACCGTTTATTTTTTGTGGAACAAAACACGCCTTCCTGCGATTTTTTTAAATAAAATCAAAAATAGATCCCTCGCGGATCTTTGTGTGGGATTGCTTATTTCATTGTTTAAGGGCAAATAGGCCCTCCCCTTTTGTTTCTTGATTACGTATTTTCTTGCGATTCGACGTTCTTTTCACCCCTTTTCAAGCTTGGGAATACATAGAAAAATGAAATCCAAGTCCCGAGCAGAAAATTAACGGATTCATAAGCACCAAACAATTAAGTTCGTGAGAAAAACATTAGAATTTACAAGAACATTTTATTTTTTATGTGAAAAAACTTATGCAATAGGGATCGCACTGGGGGCAGAGCAAAACCTTTCTTTATTTTTCTCTGCCCCTCATCCTGAACAACAATTTTCTTGCTGTTCAATCAAATAAGTTCTCAGTTTTCTTTCAAACGTAATTTATTGTTCACTATTTTTTATGTCTGCTAGTAAATCATTCTAAAATTTAATTCCATAGAAGTTAATGTTATTTTGACCCATATTGGTTCTTGTCTTCATTGGTGTTAAATTTTCACATGATTTTGTAACATTCATATATTGAGTCTTCACTATATTGATTACATCAGTATATTTATTTTGTTTTATTCTTTAGAATATTATAGTCAAAATTCTAAATTTAGGGGTTCCTCCAGAATGTTTAGGATATTAAATTCTTTTTTTAGTTCCAAGATTGTTTTATTAGATTGATATTTTATTGATTTAACAACTCTGTTTAGAATTTTTTGTATCTTTTCTGTGTTTTGTTTGTATTTCCCCATATATACTATTTCCATAATTGATGTGGCTCATTACAAATGAGTAATATAGATTTATTTTTGTATTTATTGGTAACAGTCAACTAAGCCTGGTCAAAATGCCAATAATCCTCTTCTTATTTTTTTACCGATTGCTAGAATATGTAAATCGCAATACTACTGTACTATATTACGGTGCTAGAATTAGACATAAATGGCATGAACCATGATTTGAAAGTGTTTACTCTTCAACTTTAGTTAAATATCGCCTTCCTAATTCCTTGTAAAGCCAATTCTGAATGTTGGGATGTCGGAGGCAGGGATGAACATCGATAGCAAAACATCGACGAAGTACCATCGATATTTGAATAATATCGATCTGTAAAAATCGATGTCTTAAAAAAAAGTTAAAAAAATCACAGGTGTTTTAATTTTAAAACATCAAAAACTGTTCATGGCCGCCCATACAGCGGTAATTCTAGGTGGGGAGGCTGAAGGAAAAATTAACAGTACTTCTGGGAGGAGGCTGAGAAAACTGTACCTAAAAGCTGTCGAGAATTTTAGTGAATGTACAAGATACCAAAACGCTACAAAAATAATTGATACTACTTGACAATTAGTAAAGAGCTAAAAAGTACCTTATTTTAAAATGTGACTGTAAAACTTTTGAAAGTAAATGCATAGCAGGTACAGGCAAATCAGAATTATTAAACCTTGAGGGGGGCTCAATTTGCTATAATAATAACTGTTTTAAAAAAAAGCAAGCTAAATTTGATTAATGAAGTAAGGTAAATTTAATGGTACTAAATTATTGTGAAAATATTAATATCTTTCAGGTAAAATGACAGTTCAGTCATTATTTTTAAAATAAAATAAGGTGTGAAATTTAAAATGGTGACATAGAATCTACAAAATGTAGGAAACTAGCTTGAGTAGGAAACCATTTTTCCCTCCCAGGCGATTTCGCCCTTTCGTTAGACCTTATCCAGCTTTTAATTAAAAAACCAATGTACCGACTGAATGGATTAATAATTACAAATATATTGTGTTATTAAGAAAATCGATATTGCAGTAAAAACATCGCTGGTCTCAAAGCATCGAAAATAAAATATTGTCTCATAAATTCAAAATAAACGCCAGAGACTGCCTATTACGCTTTTCAATTAAAACAACCCTCCTGTTCTTTCCTACCTCACCCTTCCGCAAACACTATCCCAGGGTTCGTACTGTCCTTAAAAGTCCTTAATTTTTTAGGAAATGATTTTTGGTCCTTAAAAGTCCTTATTTTCACCCAAAATCTACAAAAAGTCCTTAAAGTCCTTAATTTTGTTCTCTTATTTCTCAAGATTTCTCTGAAGTACGTTTTATTTCAATTTTTATTAATGCTATTCTTCTCACAGTATGAATCAACATAAAAAAACAACAAAAAAACACGAAAGTAAAATTTACACCATGTGGGTTGTTATATGCTTTTTGCTAATATTAGGAATATGCATAGAGGAGAACTCCCTCTGGGAATATACATGGAGAACTAACTCCCCCTAGAAACTTGCTTGAGCATTTCTTCAGAACTAGAATGACCAGTGCAATTCACCCCCTCCCTCTCCGAAACCTAGATTTAAACTTTGAATCCAAGTGCTAGGCGCCTTAGGTACAGCGGCGATTATTTGACTCCCCACCCGCCACACTGTATATTTCGTGATTAGATATTTCCGTTATGAGAAGTTTTACTTTATACTGTGTGTGTATATAATATTCTTCTTGTTTTTGGAAGAGCGAATGGTTCTCCCTGGTCTTCAAAATTAAGCTAGTCGCCGAGAAAATATTTCGTGACGGAAAATCGGGAAGGAAGGGGAGCGGGGGTCATTCATGATTAACTTATATGCATTATTATAAAACAACGATATTTTCTGAATGATTTATTTTATTTGATGCATTTTAGTATTTTTCCGCTGTTTGGGGAAGATAGCTGCGTTTCACGGAATTTTTCAGGTGTGGGCAAGTGTCTAGAGCATAAAATTTTAAAAGGCGGCGATTTTTTTTTTTTAAGCGCCATATTTGTCCAAAGAATTCCGTCGATCAGCCCTTTTCTTGGCTTATTATCTGCCGTTCCCGTTCCCCCTCCCTCAATTTGAAATTCTGAAAAATTTCATGAAACAGACCCCACTCCCACAAAATAAAAATTGGGAATGAAAATTTTGTTGTCTTATAAAATAAATTAATTTGAAAAAACATCGTTATTTTATCTTATGTACATTAGGTAATCACAAACCTCCACCTCCACATATTCCGCGATTTTCTGTCCCACGCGAGAAGCTGGATCGACGAAATTGTATTTTTTCCTTTTAGCATAAAATTTCTTGTAAACGCTCTGCACAGTTTTCCGGGAATATTAATTTAGTTTTTTGGGTAGTGGCGGGGGTGGGGGGCGACGTATAGAGTGTACGTATAAGGCGAGACCACATTTTAAAAAGTAAATTTTTAATAAACAATACAGAGTTTCACCAGGAGATTCCATAACAAACAGTTATTTCGACACTGGCGTAAGGTTTAAAAACACGACGTTTCGGGAGCCAACTGCTCCCTTTGTCAAGTGAAGGCAGAAATTTTGCATTTTCTGCAAAGGCATTCTGCCTTCACTTGACAAGGGCAGTTAACCAAGCTGTCGTGTTTAAACCACTCCAGTAATCAACAACTGTTATTAAATACAATAAATGTTCCCTCCCAATTTGTAAAATGCCTGTTTTGTTAATTGTCATCATTACAAGTCATTATGCTATGTGTGTGAACATACATAATATGCTACACAAACAAAATGAATAATTTTCAAATTGCACCTAAGAAAATCATTTTGGCGACTAAGAAAAAATTGTTAGGTGCCATTGACGCCTAACTTTCTGTTCCTAATTT
>QLNU02015360.1:7380823-7402711 GCA_006491805.2 Dysdera silvatica | reverse complement strand
GCCGATGCACTTTGTTACCTAAATTTTACCAGGATAGGCGATTTTTATGATAATAAATGAAAATGTAAGTTAATTCGAACAATCAACTAAGATCATTTTTATTTAAATTCTGTGAAACAAAGCTATGCATGTATTAATTGGGAAAGTGCAGTCTGCTCAAGCTCACTTTGTTCCATAAGCAGTTTTACATAAAATGGGCTTAACTCTTGTTTGACGACATTAATTACCTAGAGTGCGTTCGCGCTCAGTTGTCGCCCGATACTCTTACCAGACGGGTTGTTCCATTGCAGTTTAGGGAAGGGCGTCTTGCCCGAACTGGTTTTTCGCGCGGGAAAAACCAGTTACGGCTGAACGCCCTTCAATAATGGCATCGAGCGTCAGGTCTGCGCGAACGGACTATACTTGTAGATCCTTGATATTAGATTATAGTAACAAGAATACGCGATAGCTCCTTTACTTAGTGACGTAGCGTTGGAGGTGCCACCGGGGCTAAAACCCTGGGAGTACATTTCTTAGTTGGTGCAAAATTTCAATATTAGACTAGCGGAAGAGGTGCTAACGGATTTTAGCGGGCGCAATACTTCATTTGCCCCGGGTTCTGGCAAACCTCGCTACGCCACTGCTTGTACTCGCAACTGCAATTAGCGCTAGCCAATTGAAATAGAGCCATCTTTGAAGCTAACGCATCATAAAGATAAATCCACAAATGGCTACGTATTCATATTTTATTATTTTATTACAAACGTTGATGTTGAGGTATTTTCGTCTCCCTTATCTTGTTAGGTTATATTTATCTCGGGGCTTTTCGCTCACCTCGGTTTTGTGGAAACCCAATGAATTTCGTATCTCCACTTACCTTCTTACAGTCGAACCTCGTTGAACACCAAAGGGAACAGAAAATCTGTTCGTATTAACAGTAATTCGTATTATCCGTAAAGGATGGTGAGGGAGGTCATATTATTAACTTATTTATCCCATTTTTAATTACCATATACACGTTTTGCTATTGTATATATGTTATTTATTTATTATTTTATCAATATTATTTTATTATAGCATATATAGCTCACAGGCCAGGATCTTTAGAGAGCCTCTCCCCCACCTATAAAAGCGGATCCAGGGGGGGGCGCAGGAAGTGTGCACCCCCTCGGCACATTTTCGCTTATATTTTATATTGGTTTTCAAGTTTTGCCGCCCTAAAAAAAGCAGGTCTAAATGGGTTTTCAATCTTTGCACCCCCGAAAAAAATTCTGGATCCTCCCTTGTCTCCATACTGCTAAAATTAAGGGCAGCGTGATGCTGTACAATATTTAGGATAAAATGTCAGTGTAAATGATGACACTAAAGTAATATGTATATTTATGAAATAAAACTATGGCCATTTATGCATAATAAAAACTTAAAATATCAAGTATTATCTTAAAGTATATTTTCTAGCTTTCGTTGAGGCAAATTTTGCAATAACTTCGGTAAAATCAACTTTCTTAGCTAAATCATTTTCTATGCACAAAATTGCCAGATGATTAAGTCGCTCTTGGCAAGATATGGTTCTTTGCCACGTTTTCGAAGAATTTTGATTTTGTTCAAATCACTGGCATACAAAAAAAATTCATAAGGGGATTACAGGGCTACAACTCATATTCATATATATATATACAAAAATAGTATATATTGTACAAAAATAGTGTATACTTATACTCAGTGGGTTATGACCCCATGTTAAGGTATCATTACCCTCCACAGAGATAACCCAATTGCCAAATATGGTCAACACAGAAAAAGCCTCCTGGGCTAGATTTTTGTGAGTTTCGTGAAATTTATTATACTATAATTTTTGCCACCCACTGCGGAGGGTAATAATACCTTAACATCTTTACATACGGAGAAAGAGAGCGTTGTTTCCTGTCCTCATTCGTCTAGCGGTCCAAGACACTCCGGGCTAAACGGAGGGACCCTGGTTCGAATCCAGGATGGGGAAAGCGTCTCTTTTTTCTCCAAAAACGAATAAAGCTCTAGTTTTCTATAATCAATACCTGGGTGGCAGAAATTATTGTATTATGACCCCATCAGCCCCATTACCTACGCCAGTGCTTCAAATTATCTACTTTTCGAATTATTGAGGTTTAATGGGAGTTCAAGGGGTATTTCAAGGAGAATGCGAATCACTTCGGTTTACTGAGAACTTTGAGTTATGAAGGTTCTACTGCATCATAAACAGAAGTTTTATATTATTATTTAATTTTTGTAAGTATATACGCGTATTTTGTTTTAAGTAAATCTTAATTAAATGAAAGAGTGACACAATAAAAGCTCCTCTTTTTACTTATTTTCTCAAAAGAAATTATTACACAGGCTTAATTTATCCTATAAAGGGCCCGGAAAAAATTGTCTTGAGCCCCATAAATATTAATACGGCTCTGGATATACAAATAAAGAAATATATGAAAGTTTAGAAGGAATCAAAGTTAGGATTGAAACTATTTAAAAGTTAGTTGAAGAAAAAAATAGCATAGGGATTCCTATACAATTTTTTTGGACTTCAGAAAACGGTTCGTATTAAAAGTAATTCGTCTTAAGCGTGTTCATTTTAGTGAGTTTTGACTGTATTACAATAAAAGATACTCTTTTTTTTAGGTGGATGAGTTGTAACTTGTAAATTTCTTTTCAACCTTGTTTTGTTTTATAAATTTATCTCTAATGAACTTGCTTAAAGTTTTATTTGGTTTTTTAGGAATAGTATTATTAATATAATAATAATTTATTTTTTATCCATAGTACGATATTAATTATGCCAAAAAAAGTAATCGGCCAAATAGCCAATTGAAAACTACTAATTTAAACAATTCGTGCACAACTTGTATCTCGAAATGACGTACACTTGATTTACCATGACAAAGTCAATTTTTTCTATTTTTCCCACTTTTCTTTGCCTGTATCTGTTTTATTGTAGATAATTTTATTGCTTTACGTTCATTCTCCTTTGCCTTCAATTTAAAAAATATGCCATTCTATATCTTACCAAAAAATATTTTATTCGCTCTTGCCGCCTTGGAACCGTTTTATGAAATAAAAACGTGCCTTCTTTTTAACGTAAGTAAAATTAAATATGTATGTACTATATCTGTTTACACATTTATCACGTAACAAAATTGTAGGAACAACAAGCGAACATGCGAGAGAAAATGGTTAATTTTTTTCTCCAATGTAGTTACATTTTTCGCCAAAACACTCCAATTTACTGCACAGATTTTTTAGTGCACTGAGCTGACAAAACTCGACTGCGAACGAAGCGAAATGAAAATAACAAGATGAAGATGATACATCTTAAAAGTTACATTTGACAAGAATTCTTTTAAAATGTAGTGTAGAAAATAGCCCTTTCCTCTCGAAAACGGTACGAAATATAGTGGTTCTCAAGACTGTAGAATAATTAACTCAGCAAACAATTCACGGTGCTGCCGAGAAAATCTAATTTGGCGAGTTAAATGGTTTTTGCTACATATCTCTCTTTAGAAATTCCAAGTGGACTACGCCATTAGCAAACACGTATGAATCATGCAGAGAGGAACAGAAAGAGCACAAATGAAAGTACTCCATTTACAGTTCCTAAAGTTAATGAGACAAATATTCGCATTTCTTACAACAATTCCACATTGTTGACAGTACGAAAACGTGTTCGCTTGAAGTAATAATACTGCATCTCTAATGAATCATCCCACAAAAATCCATTGAGGGCTAGGCTATTCTAAAACTTGAAAATGACACAGAGGAGCTCCTTTTATCAAAGCAAAGAGAATTTAAACAAAATGAACATTGTAATTGTGAGAAAAGTCCAACAATGCCGCACAAAGAGTTGCATGACCAACTGCTTGCCTCAAGAATTACTTGCTATCGAAAATCTTCATCCCCTAGACCAGGGGTCTTCAACCTTTTTCAGTCCAAGGGCCAATTTTGCTTATTCTTGTTGGCTTGCGGGCCACACTACTGTACTAGCAATTTTAGGACTGAACAAACGCGAATCGGGGGGGCGCAAGGACTTCTCCCCCTGGATCCGCCTATGTTGCCGTCTTTTTTCTGAGGTCTCTATATTGATTTTGCCACCCCCGAAAATACTTTCTAGATCGGCGCCTGGGACTGGATACATATATATTACATTGCAAAATACGTATGCGAGGGAAAAACCATTTACAATACTTTTAGTTATTAATGTAGAAAGTCAAATCAAACCTTTTAATGAGATTTTTGGAAACAAAAAATGGCTTCTTTTTACACACGTTTTTCACGCATTGAAAAAAATTTTTCAACGCGCTCGAACCTTTTCCACGAACTCTCTGTCCTCAAATCAATTGCCATCGATAGAGGCTATAACCCGAGTATAATTGATTTTGCTGTCCAAAAATTTACAAAATCAGTTCCTAGCACTACACTTTCTTATACATCCAATTGTGAATTCTCCGGCACCATTGTTTTTCCCTTTTTCCTCATAAATTAGCTCCCTTCTCTCCAAAATTCTTAAAAAGGCAAACTTCAGAGTAATTCTTTCCCCATCCAACAAAATCCATGTCTCTAAACTTAAAGACAACATCCCAATTTTAAAACGTTGGGGTGTTTACCAAATCTACAGCAAATGCAACGTCCTACATAGGCCAGACTAAAAGAGCCTTGTAGCACAGACTAACGGAACAATCTAAATACGTAGAGAAGGCAGAATTCCATAAGTCTGCCATTGCGGTTCATTGCTGGTCACATAACCACAAATTCAAATTCAACCAACCCACAATTATCTGTCAACCAAGATCAATACATGAATTAGATTTTTTAGAAGCATTCCATATCAATAAGAATTCTTCTATCATAGTCAATGAACCAAAATCTACTCCCACTTTCGGTCAAGATTGGAAATGTTTAATAAAATTTTCACATTAATTATTCATCCACAACTGTCAACACACTAGTCACGCAATAACACCATCTCCAGTTTTCTAATATTTATTTTCTCATTTTGTATTCCTGACGAAAGACGGCCAAGTCCGTCAGAAACGTACGTTGAAATAAAACGTTTTAACAACATTACTTACGCTTATAATGTTGTTCTTTGCTTATAAATCAGTACAATGTAATTATAAATTTCTGATTCTCAGAACTTTGCGCAGAGTTCTTTTTTGTCGGAGAATGGGGTCTTTAATGGCTGTAAGGCCACCATAATAAACACAATAACGTGCATAGTCTTCTGATGTTAATGCATTTGACTAATAACGTGTATATTTATTTTGACCACCATTTAGAAACTTCATTAGCGTTATGAGAAATATGACATCATACACAAAAGGTCAATTGACCAAATACTCTAGTAAAGTATACAAAAGCCATTAAAAACTTACTCCTTATAGTGCTTGTACGGCATTTTTTAGCAGCTCTGGGCAGCCGCCCAGCTCGCACTCCCTAAGCACGGCCCTGGTTACTTTTATGTTCAATAGCGGAAAAATGCACATGCTATAATCTCAGGATTTGGCTCCCTTGCTTTTCATCAACGTAGAGTTTTCAAAATTATTGGCGGAGGAAGCACATTTTATGTACGTTTATACATTACAGTATGTGTAAAATCGCAATTTATTTCAGATTATTGGGCTCAAGGACCGGGGCCGTGTTTGGATGAAGGGCGCCAAACTGAAGTCAAGTTCGTGTTTGTTTTGGTTTTTTTGACTCAACAGTAGAAAATCTCTAAAAAGAGACAAGTTTAGAGAAATTTTTAGTCATCTTTAGAGAAATTCTTTCAGACTTTTGGCCACTTTTATAGGATATGTGCAGGCCCACGCATATAGGCGGCCGCCTAACGCGGCACCACGACAGATTTATTTTTTAAGATAATACTGTAGGATGATTGAGATAATCTTAACTGTAAATAAATGGAATGGATTGGATTATTTTTGATTGAATGCCTTCGCTGATATTTACCCTTCTTTATATACAGTGGAACCTGGTAAAGTGATCACCTTTATAAATTGACCACCTGCATAAAGTGACCAGTTTTTTATAAGAGAGAACTGGTAAGGACTCAATCATGACTGTATGCCAGAGTCTGGCGTGTATAGTTACTATCTGTCTGACCATTGCAATCCAGTCCCAAAGGTGGTCACTTCAGGCAGGTTCAATTGTATGTCTGTCTTATCCATTTTTTTCTATACGCCCAACTTCTTGCTTTTTTTTCCCATTAACAAATTTTCCTCTAACCAATTTATGTAACTCTGACTATCATTTTCCCATTACCTCTACATCTTTCAGTTTTGTGAGCGTATCGCTGCCGCACTAGAGGCTTGGGGGATGCTCTTTTCTTTTCGATATCTTTGTGCATTATTACAAGCACTGAGAATTAGTTTTCTCCTTCAACAGCAAAATACCAAACAAGTTTTTTTTTTTGATCATTTATTTGTGTATTATGAGATAATCTGATTATTCTATTTTTAACTGAAACTGTAGTAAGAGGGCGGAATGTGCCCTATTTTTCGATTAATGTACGATATATTTGGGTGTCACCTTTTTTTTTTTACGTGGGGAGGGGCGCATACGTCGTTCGCCCCTAGGGCGGCAAATTTGCTTGCGCCAGCCCTGGGTATATGGCTCACTGTGCATCTATAAAAAGCTCTTGTTTTCGCCGGAGTGGGGGTGGGCGCCAAAAAGCAATCTGTGTCAGGCCGCCCGGGTTCAAAATCAACCTCGAGCCGCCCCTGCCCACGGGCCACAACTTGATTTACTTGCATATTTTCACCACTTTTATAATAACGCCAGGTAATTTACTTATTCTGTTCATTCTTATTTACTTGTTCATGATTCTGGAAGGGTGCCTCCCAACGAACTTTATGTTCATGTCTAATTTCCAGCCATATCTGAACTCATTATTTGTATGTATATACGCTTGAGGTTGAATAAACGTTATTATTATGCCTACAGTTGCCTTCACCATAATACCAGAAATGCTAACAACCTGATCAAGGCCGTAGCCAGGATTTAATTTTGGGGGTTTAAAAAATTTTTACAAAATAACGAATAAAGATACGTCACCTTTATCGTAAAGAAGAATTATAAATAGATCAACGATGTAGCAAAGAGGGGCTCCAGCTCCCCTTGGATATCAAAACACTTTTTTTTTTCAAAAAACGCATCACACAACCTTCTTTGAAGTCACTTAAGCCCCCATAGGCACTTGAGCCTCCCCTATGAGTTTTGAATTGCTACTCTACTTAAATCGATCATACAAAATTAATAAGAAAATACTAATTTTGCCTTCAGACATAATTGTAATTTTTTACTTGTAGTTTTGCCATCAAAATTTAATTTTTTAAGATGTCCCCCCCTTTTTTTAAAGGAAATGGTTTCTATTTTTTTTTTTTTTTTTCTTTAAAGTAATCTCAAATTGGTCATCTGCAAAACGAGATTTTGTGGTCAGAATTTTGATAATTCAAGATTTGGATTTTTTCTCTCCCCCTTTTGTAAGTTTAGCGCAGTATAAATGCTCTTGCGCCACAAAAATCCAAACAAACAGACTTTTTACAAGTTTGACAAGTAAATACATATACGTATTTTTGCGGTTCTATTTCAAATTTAGTTTCGAGGGGACGGAACCCCAAGACGCCTCCTCTGGATACGGGCATGAACCCGATAACTGACATCTCAAGAATTAATCTTGGAATGGAACGTGTCGATTGCATTGGTCCTTTAGGGCAGGCAGTGTGCTTCCCAATAGACTACGAGATTTAAAATCACTTCTTCTCTTTTAAAAAATATCTCCACGACTATTTTATACATTTATATTATTTTCCATGTATAGATCAGCGCTATTTTAAAAATTATGTATGTATTTGTTAATACTTTTTGTTTTATGGAACAGTTTATTTTCACCTAAGGTAATATGGGTTTTGTTTGACAGGAAAATTTTGACCCGCTACTGCTTAGACTAATCAATTCAAACATATTCTAAACGACATAGAACAAAAAGTGAATCTCGCCTGAAATAAAATTATTATTATTAATAAAACTTATATTTCTTTCAATATTACTGTAAATTATATATGGGCTACTGGATTATTCTTAAATTTTGTGCACCAACATATATTAAATCGCAAATCTTTCGTAGGTACAATAAAGCTGTGATATTAAACTGTAAAACAATAAGTAGCTTGTTTGCAGTAAGCTTGTTTCGCACTTTAATTTGTCAACGTTTTCCACTTGGCCAACTGATATTTAACCAGTCAACACTGAACTCTGCAGACCAAAAATTCCGGTTTTGGAATACTGGCACGTAAGTCTGGAGTTTGAATTGTTTTACTTTCTTTTAATTAAAACTTTTGAATGCCAAACCAACGCTGTTCTCTGCTGATAAGTAATAAAAGGAAATGGGAGAAAGAGTGAGAGGGCGTACTTGACAAATCACGTCATCGTTCCCGGCACATAAATTTAAATACCTTTAATGTTGAATAATTCGTTGAGTAGGAAGAACAAGTTTCCAATGCCGACTCTCTAACCAAATGTTGACAGTCCGATTCCTTGATTCCGTCGCGTTGTCCAAGGTTCAGTATTCAGCTCTTAACGTCTTGTAAATGGGTGAAAAATAATTGTTCACTGTATTCAGAATACACGAAATAAGATATATAGGATATATTATTTTTCAAGGGTGGATGTATAATTTTCCTTGCCTAAATTTGTAAGAACCTTTTGAGCTGTTAATGAAAATTACTAATTAAGTATGTATTCTTCTCGCTCGTCTTTACTTCTAATGTGAGGTGGCATGCGTTTCAGACTCTGCTGCGTGAGAATGGCTAACTGCTAAGAACTTTAAACGGCACCAGAAAAAAAGCTAGCTTCAGGGTAAAAGACGTGGAGTAAAGTTCAATAACTTACCACTGATCTATAACCGGTACTACTTGCTGCAATGGTTTCTCCCTTCATTCGCAGAATTCTCTCAGAGATGATGAAAAAATATATCATTCACTCAGTTGACCGCTCAGCGAATTTGTCATAGTCATATTTTAATAGCAATTTAGATTCCTGTATGATATAGTCATACCAATGTCTTATAAGCTTTGATTTTAAATTTTCTTAGATTATTTCATACAATCGCTCAATTTGTTTATTTATACGTAAGTAATTTGGGTATTCTTAAAGGGAAAAATTTGATTTTGATTGAGTTTTAAAAGTGCCCATTATTTTGGTTTCACGAAGGCTTTCATAGCGCATTTTAAAATTGTGAAAAAGAGTTCTCGAGTACAGACTGTGTAAAAATATTAACTCAATTTAATTACTCAAAAGTAATTGAGTTTTGAGTAATTTAGCTCAGTTAATATTTTCCTACAGTCTGTACTCGAAAATCGTTTTTTATAATACCTATTATTTTATTTAACAATCCCAGGAACGACCATCTCACCATAATACGTACAATTTAAGGACCAAGTTTATAACATTTCTGCCAAGTAATACATAGCTAAGCTGTGTTAGTTCAGTATGTCGTTATAGTCAGGGCTGTCCTGAAGAAAATTGTTGAGAGTATGCGGTGCTGTCTTAATTAAAGAGTAGTGTAATTGCGGGGTAACTCTGGACTTGGTGACCTCACAGCGCCGAGCTGACTGTCATTTGACTGGTCGTCTATCGTCTATCCAAGCCCAAGGTGGCAGTTACCACTGTCATCAGTTTTTCATTCCTCTCCTGGTCGTACGCAGGATATTATTTTGAGGCTTGGGGGATTCACAGGAGTTTTCCTCATTTGTTTCCATTCAAGTTTGTAAATGACTAGCAAAAAAAAAAGGCTGAACTTTGTTGAAAGTTGTCCAAAAACCAGCAAATACGAAAACTTTCTTCAAACGTACACGGCGTGTACTCGATATTTTTCAAAATTTCTTGAGAGTACGCGGCGCACACAGTGCGTACCCTTTGGGGACAGCCCTGATTACGGTGTGTTACATTAGTTTGGGACCAATTTAATAACGAAAGTATTGATAGCAATGACCACTTGTCTGATCGTTGCAGAATCATGCATACATGTCTGTTGTTTTGATTACGCAATTATTGTTTTATATACACAGTCGAGTCCGCTTACAACGAGTCTGTATGTAACTAGTGTCCATATTGAACGAGGAAAATATGGATTTTGTTTGTTATAATGTTAAAATGCAATATATGCTATTTAATCGCTTTGAGCGACTTTTGTAATCCTCGGATCGAGCGTGGGGAAATGGTCAATTTAGCTTAATGTCTAAAAATAAACACTGGTCTGGTCTTCGCATAAAAATCTGATGAGAATTTCTTTTGCGCCTCGAAGAACAGACGAAGAAACACCCTTATACGCAGAATAATTTTTACAACGTGTAAGCGATTGGTCTTGCCTAGTAATGTAGGTTTTCCAGAAAAATTTGAAACGCGAAATTTTCCATCACTTCAATTACTAAATATCTAGTGTAAGTGTAATATAATATTTATTAAATAACATTTGTTTTATATTCTATATCACTACCGGACCCCATATTTACTCCTTCAGAAAGAAATACCTGAAATTTTGGAAAAATAATTAAACTGGTTATTGTTACTTCTTACTTCTAAGTAACTGTTACTACATAACAGTTCGGTCAAAGAGTCGGAGGTTGATATGATAATGATACCGATAACTTATATTTGGCACTTTTAAAAATGTTAGTTAAACGAATACGTAAATATCATATTGTACTAAATACATAAATAAAACTCAAAACTAAAAAAATGTGAATTCCTAAAATGACTAGTGAAAAAATGAATAATAACCTAATATAATGAGTCCCTTTTTTTTCTGGAATAGGTTCTTTTTTCTTCATATTTTAAGTTTTATTTGTATGTAGGCTATTTAGTCATATTTTATACGTAATATATTTGCATGTAAAAATGATCTTTTTTTTTAGATTCATGTACCTATCTGCCAGCGTTATTTCAAAGTAGTAGTAAGAGAGCGTAAACACCTGAATATCGCAAAAAGGGGGCATCAGTTGAAAATGTTTGGTAACTTTAAATATTTGATGAAATTTAAAACCATTTAGTGAAAACGTAAGATATATTTTAATAGGATGGGAAAAGAAAATCTAATGTTCGTAAAGGTTTCTGTTTTATGTGGTCAGGAGTGGGAGAAATTATGATTGTGTTATGAATGACCGATGCTAATACTTTTAATATATACCTAATATTGTTTTTTATGTTTAAACTTTTTAAAATTATATGCGTACACGGAGAGAGAGAGAAAGGGAGAAGTATTGACTTTTTTTTTTTAAAGAAAAACGCATTTTTAAAATTTTCAGACCGAAAAATTTTCTCACTAACATCTCTGGTCTTGCCTAAACACGAAATGTCGTTAACCAACTTGCGTTGGAGAACTGTAAGGAAGGATGTGAATACCTACAACCCGTTAATAAAAATTCTTGTTCATTAAATTTTAAGCAAATTTAAAGCCGAATATTGTTGTATGCGTGTTACATACGCATGTATTATCTATACAGGCTTTGTTTTCAATGTTTGAAATTTTAAATTCGAAAACAGGTTTAGCGAGAACTCGATATAGGGAGCGTGCTCGTTGGTCTCGAGCTCCTCGTTATATAAGGGTCATAGTAATGTAAGATATTATTACCCTTCACAGGGATAACACAATTGCCAAATAATGGTCAACATGCAAAGTCACTGGGGCAAGTTTTTGTGAGTTTTCGTGGGGGAATTTATTTTTACTTAATAATTTTCGACACCCATGCAGAAAGAAGCTCAAACTAGAGCTGTTTTTGTTTAGGAGAAAAAGAAGCACCGGTCCTGGGTGTCGAAAATTATTAAGTAAAAAAACAAAAAGGTCATAGTGTATGTGTATAATTCTCGTCTCAAAATTAGCATAGTATGTTTATACATAACAGATACATATTTAGCGGGTTTCAATAGATATTGAACCCTCTCTTGCTTTTGGTTTTCTGGCGGTCCGCAATAAAAAGGGTAAGGTCCTCCGTAAATGCGATAATGATGGTTATTGTTAACGTGGAAAACCGACCGAATTACATACGAATTAGAGGGTGGCGAGTCGCGAATCAGAGGGTCGCGAATTGGTGTTAATTGAAACTCGCTAAATTTAAATATCGACTTTATTTTGATTTTCTTTCACTTGCTTGTTTACCTGAAATTTTTTCCGGAAAATAATGAACACCAGAATATTTAATCTCACTTCCATAATGGATGTCGAAAGAGGAAAAATATTGATTGTTTACATCTTTTACTTACTTATAATAAATATTTTTTGTCTTATAATAAAAAATAATACGTTTGTTTAGAACATATAGGCCTATATAAAATTTTTTACAAGTATACAATTTCTGTAATAATTTTCTTGGATAAATATTAGGAAAATTTTATTGTAGTTTGTTTTCTATTTACATCACTGCTTTAGAAAATGGGTTTTTATTTTGAAAAGCCACTGTGCATAAAGTAATCAATTCCAGTGGTATCATTTTGAAGGCACTGCGTTGTTTGAGCACTAATTCAGATAATAACTTGAAAAAAAGAACATAAATCTCACAGTACGCAGACACAGGCGGCTTAGGGAAGCCTCCATGTGGAGCAAAAACAGTTTAAAAATGAAAATGCAAAGAAGTGGTAGACAGCTATTAATCATGAAAGTATGAAAAGGGTGTTGTTGAAGTTTAAGAATTAGAAGGTAGACTTGACAAAAAATATCGCTTGAGTTCTCACAAATGTCTCTTATTTGCACATTTATATTCATCGTTTTGATTATTAAAAAAAAAAAGTAGTTTTCTTTTTAAAACCATTATTCAGTACTCCGAAGTATATGAACCAATGTAAGGTATTGCCAAATTCCCAGGATAACGCAATTGCCAATATGGTCAACACAGAAAAGTCTCCAAGTGAGATTTCGCGAGTTATTCGTGGGGAATTTATTATTACACTATATTTTGCCACCCACGATGACACAGCTCAACCAGAGCTTAATTTTTAAAGAGATATCTGATGGAATCATCCTCGACATCGTTGAGATTGAAACAACGCCTTTCTCTGCATATAAAGATGTTAAGGTATTATTACCCTCCGCAGGATGACATAATAATACTTTCGTCATTCCACGCAGAGTTCAAACCAGAGCTTTATTCGTTTTGCACACACTACAAAAGCGTCTCTTTTTCTCCAAAATTACACAAGCTCTAGTTTGAGCTGTAATTAATACGTGGGTGGCAAAAATTATAGTATAATAAATTCCCCCACGAAAACTCACAAAAATCTCGCCCCGGAGGCTTTCTTGTGTTGACCATATTTGGCAATTGTGTTATCCCTGCGGAGGGTAATAATACCTTAACACCTTTACATACGGAGAAAGAGAGCGTTGTTTCCTGTCCTCATTCGTCTAGCGGTCCAAGACACTCCGGGCTAAACGGAGGGACCCTGGTTCGAATCCAGGATGGGGAAAGCGTCTCTTTTTCTCCAAAACGAATAAAGCTCTAGTTTGAGCTATAATTAATACGTGGGTGGCAGAAATTATTGTATGATATATGAACCGAGCTGTAAATTTATTTAATACACTAAATTACGCGATGATAGTTCATTTCGATACCTGGAACATCCTTTAACCACTGTATATATGTGGCGTAAGTCACACATATAGTCAGACAAGCTCGCTGGACGCTATAGTAAAAAACAGCGGGTGTCCTGAACACTTCAAACACATGGTAGTTGGAACTAGGTTTGCTGATATTGCATCCCCAATCACTGTCTGTTCTGGACTTGAAACACGCAGCTGTTTCTGTGTTTTATGGGACATAGTGTGGAACCCAAAAAATTATCAGTGACCAGCGAGTTTGTGGACGAAAGCAGTTGCAAGTGGACTTTGTATTTTAAAATATTTAAAATTTAAGATTTCTTTCGAGGTAAATATACTTCCCTATGCAAAGAATTATATAAGCGCTCAGATGATTCAGACAAACTGCATTTAAATAGCACCTTATTGTATAAAATGCCATACAGCCTCATACGTTCGGAATGAACTACAACAGTCCGTAATAAATGCAAGTGCCACTGTTGTCGGTAAAGAAAAAGGCTACGCCCATGTCCCTCTCGTAAATACGAGATATTCCTAACTGTACTTCTGAAAACTGGAATACGGTAACGTAGTGAGATGAATCAAGATTCTCTTGATATCATGCTGATGGAAAGGACATTTTTTTGACCGAGTAGCATGAGTTCCTAGAAATATCGTGTTCAGTGGCTACAATGCAGTGCTCTGTAGCTAGTGAGACGGGAATATTTTCTTAGCATGCATTATTGGATAAGTATTGTGCGGTTTAAGAGCTGGGATAATCCACTGAGGATATCGTACGTGCATGTGATCCATGACGGGATCACATCAGTAATTTGTACCCCAGAATTATTATTTTTTTTTTTCTAGAACTGCCTCTAAGTAGAAGCGGAAGGGTGTATGGAATAGCCACAAAGTTCTAACATCAAAATATATTCTGAATGTTTTGGCAAGTTTTCGGGAGAGCCAAAACTTCGCTCTGAACAAAAATAATGACGAGTTATACTATAATGTACTAATAATACATTTCGTTAAAAAAGAATATTTCCAATAAAAAAAAAGAAAAACAATTACGAATCGCTAATTTTTTTTATTGTGAACTAAAATAGATAAGGATTAATGTATTTGAAATGAATATTTTTTTTATTAATTTTATTCACTTTGCTTTTTTTTTATACTGAACCTCTAAATAACAGCCACCTCCGAAGGACGGTCACCTTTGCAGAGTCCCACGGGTGACCGTTATTCGGAGATTTTACTGTATAAGGAAAAAATTGGGATATCCATTTAGCATTAGCTGTCTGAATTTCAACCACTCATAACTCACCATCAGTTTAAACAAAGTAAATGAATTTTATATGGATTCCTGCTACTTTGATCTAGGGAATCAGAATCTGTAATCGAAAATTTAATAAAATTGAGTTGGTACAATTTTTTTATTTTTTTTTAAACAGTCTCTTATGCAAATGAAATGCAGATTAATGTATAGTAAACGTAATTCCGAATCTAACGATGCTTCTGGTTTAAGATAACTCAATTCGATAACTGGGGCATGGTTAACGAACGATGTTCGGATACATTTATAACCGGCTGTATATGTCTCTGAGGATTAACCCAGAAAGAAGAAAAGATTTGAAGTAAATTAAACCAAACCGAGCAAAATTGAGGTTCGTAAAGGGTGAAGAACAATGGAAAATTGGAAAATCTGGCAATAAAAGCGAAGAAAATAGAACGGAAAATAAATTATTGGACGAAATAAAATTGAAGACGCAATCGTTAACGATATTCACGTCAGAATAAATGTCAGATAATGCGAATGCAAAATTAATGGACGGATTATTTAACGTTGAAAGCAACGTTTTTCCAACACCTGAGATCAGTTGGGTAAATGAAATGGAAGATTATGAAAATGAAGATAGAAAGTGGCCAAGTAAATACGTATGGGGAAAAAATTGAAATCGAAAGTAAAGGATTAGAACCAGTGAGGTGGAGAAACCTGTAAACGAGCTCTTAAAAAACGTGAATGGACAAAACAAGCAAAAATAGTAAGCAAATTGCTTCAAAGTAATTTGTACGTTAGTCCGCAAGAGCTGGATGAAGAAATTGAGACATGAGATGAAAAAACGTACAATGAAATAAATAAAAAGAAATTTAAGGTAAAAGTAAGAGGTCAGTAAAAGCTTAGGACTAGTTTGTGGACAGTCATGAATTTTTGAGAGCATAGCGAGCATATTTGACCATAACTACCACTTCACCATAAACTATTAGCGATTAATCAACCAATTTGAAGAATCTGCACGGCGTAGTAATTTCTACATTGTGCCACATCCCTGGAAGACGCATAGAGCATTCGGCGAAATCTTTTCCTTGGCAAATTCAAACTATTCCAACGACCAAAGAACGAGCAATATGCTCAGGCCAGATGCCCTTAACGTAGTTTATAATCCGAGGTAATAGTAGGTCTAGTTATAATCTGTGTATCAGAAAGTTAATAATCTATCATGGACAATAACACCCTGACATAACTTGTTGATGATAACCTGGAAAAGTCAGGGAAATTTGAAATTCATTGTTATAATAAATAGCTTATTAAAATAATTTTCCTGACTTATATTTTTCGTACTTCATGACGTACTATAAATTTGGAAAACTTACCCCTCTTCTGAAAAATATACTCCTCCAAAAATTACCCTTTTGCACCAAAACTAATATAATTTATATAAAATTGAACCCAAATATATCTTAGGAGAGATTGTAGATCAAATCAGTCAAAGTATATTTTGTTTATATCAAATACGAGTAATGATATACAAAGGATACAAATTAAAACCAAAAATTTAAAAACACTTTCAACCGTGGCGACTAGTTTGTTTGATGCTCCAACAAATAAACTTTTATTTTAGTTTGAACCTACTTTTCGGTTTTGCTTCTTTAATTAAGTAGGGATTGTGTTCCAAATTTCAATGTGTTTATTAATGTTATGTGTTATTTTATTAATGTTATGTGTTATTTTCATTTATTCGTTCGTACATAATGCTATTTTTAAATTGCGTATATTTGTAATATTTAAGATTTTATTTTCATAAATGTCTTCTTTTAGTTTACCTTTTTGAATTGTTTTATCAAGTAATTTGTTATTTTTTTAAAAATTAGTTTTTGATAAATTTCTCTATACAATATTTCCATAATTTATGTAGCTATATATTAATGCATAATATAAGTTGATTTTTATATTTAATGGTATTCTTTTATTTAGTTTCGTAAGAATTCCATTTGACCTTTTGATTTTGTCCTTGCGCCGTAAAAAACCAACCAACCTTTTAATTTTCTTTTCAATTTCTAATGTTTGATTTTTCCAGTTCAGTTGTTCTTGAATTAATATATCCAGAAATTTTATTGAGCTCTTTCTATAATAGCATTGTTAAATTGTATTCTGTTCGGTTGATTAGATTTTTTTTTTTTATTCTTAGTGTGAAAGATTATATACTTTGCTTTGTTTATATTTATTACTAAATTATTGTCATTAAACCAATGTTAAAATAATTTCAACTTTTTGGTTATATTGATTATTATTGGGTCTATTTTGGTTCCCTCTGTCATACAAATAATATCATCTGCAAACAAAATTGTATGCCAAATAAATAACTAAAATTTAAAAATATATATTTTTAGCTAAATTTTCTAATCTATAAAGGATTTTGATCATACGAGTCTCCTTTCTCTTATATGTAATCATACACACTTTTTAAATTGAATAGAAGATGAAGCACCAGCTTTGCGATTATATAGTTAAACTCTTTTATAATGAACTTGAAAAGGGCCAAATGAAAATGTTGCTGTAAATATTTAATTAGTGCCAGTTTTTAGTGTAAAGAAATGCATTTTTAATAGATTTTTTGTGTTTGTAAATTCACTGTAATTGAATTATAAACGGCTTTGGGGTTTGTGGTGTTAGATTTTATGTTCTTTGAACTTGTTACAATTATGCAAACTTTAATTCATTACAATGTAGTGTTTACTAAAATTAGTGACGGGAAATAGGTTAAGATTTGATTCGGAAAAGTCGAAGAAGTTTGATATTGAATTTCTCCAGATCTATGTATTGTTGTTAATAATTTATCCATATTCAACAAATTACGGCAATATTTTATGATTTTTATAAGTTTATACAGTTCCTTTCTTTTGTCCGGATTCCACTGATAGCTGAACCAATGAGAAGAGGTATAAAATGTTAAAATATGCAGGATAAATAGAGAACATTACAATTATGACTCAAATTTAAAAAACCTAAAAAAATAATGATAGTTTAAATTATTTTGATTCTTATTTATTGTAGTTTAGTAACTTCATTGATTCAAAAATGTTCTGTGTATGTGGGGTTTGGGAAAACACTACACCTGGAAATTTTTTGTTACTGGTCTGGAAAAGTCAGGGAAATTCGAACAAAGTTTAGGTAGACACCCTACAAAATACGTGATTAAATTCTCCATGCAATGCTTGTAACGAAAATCCACGACTCCTAAGAAAATCATCATCTCGACTCGCGTTGATGCTTATTTTTTATTATTAACTAGGTTTGTTTGTTTGGATTTTTTATGGCGCAAGAGCATCTGGGCTATACTGCGCCAGATTAACTAGGTAGTTAAGTGGTTTTTGAAAAGGTAAAACGAAAGGATTACTTATTCAAGTGGACTATCTGAAGAAAGTAATTAAACAATCATTTTCTTTCTTTTTTTTTTATGATAGATGCAGCATTTTACCTTTTCTACGTAAATATTAATACTGTATACTTGGAAAGTACTTACTTGAACACGTGTTGAGAAAGACTTGCTACTGATGACGCGCAACTTCGTCTCTAAATATATATCTCTACACAAAATGAACATTCGCTGTTCAGTTTTTGGATTTTATGAGAAAATTTGATTTGATCTCATTATCCATTTATTTGTTATTGTACATACTTAAATATATGCGGGGGGTGTGGGGAGGCATGAGCGGATTTACCATTTTGCCGCCCCTTCCTACCTGTCCACCTCCCTCCAATCAGTAGTAGGAACATAAAAATCGTTACATTTAATATACGCCATAAACTTTTCTATTGATAGTGATATTTTCCGCCATCCGAAAGCCCTAAGCCCAGGGCCGGCCCGTCGATTTTGCCGCCCCAAGCAAAACGATAAAATTCCGCCCCTGCCAAATATTAAATATTTGCTTTCATTTTTGAAAATATACTGGCAAAAAAAATGTTTTATAATTTGATACCGCTCCTTATACTTTGTCGTCCTAGTCTAAAACCTATTGGGAAATAAGGCACTGAGTGAGAGGATAGCAAAGAATGACATGAAAGCTATCAACCTTATTTAGCATTGTGTATAATTATCATTGAACACGAATCGCTTCAATTCTTAGCTATTTCATAACGGTTATCAATACTTTAAAAAACTTTTGGGATTCCAGGTTGGTCTTTAACTGTTATTGACCTTTCAGTTTGCACCCAGACACCACATGAACTCTAGCAATTTCCTGTCACTATCGTTATCGCGTCAGTGTTATCTATTTTGGCAAATAATATGAAAAACTGCTATTAAAACAGTCATCACTCATTTTCTGTTCGTTGAAAGCTGTACCCGTTCCTTGTTTGCTATAACGGTTTCACAGACGATAAATAAACTATGCCATTCCTTACTCTATCTTCACACAAGTTTGAAGCCATTTTTATCGGTGTAACCGGTGTCAAGGAGTGGTGTGTCTTATTTTCTGTTTTTATACGATAATAAAATTAATTAATTAATTAAAAGTTCAAATGATCGCATATTTAACAAATCTCATTTCTTCGTAATCTAATGTTAATGATATGATACTGTATAAGATTAGCATTACGTAATCACCCTTCCTATCTACTTCGACTACCTGCAGTTGGACGATCTCCGATGGGAAAAGTTGATCGTAAGTCGAAGGTCTCGTCTCGGTTGTCACCCCATGTCAGATGACCTTATAACTTGGTGTCCTAACACTAAGTTGCGTACAGACACGCAACAGAACATCGTCGCGTAACATCCCATGTTACGCGATGATGTTACGGGGCGAACATCGCACCAAATATCATCAACGCGTAACATCACTGCGTCCCGTCACTTCATGTCGATATCCAGTTTTCACTGACAAAACGCTGTTGTTCGTAAACCGGCCCAAATACAGGAACATGGGTTACAACATAGCACCGTGACATTCCTTTGATGCGACGGGGTAAAAACCGACAACTGGTGGGAAGTGGAAATGTTACGATGTTCTGTTACGGAGTGCGGTCCAGACTTGATACGCGACGGTGTTACGATACGATGTTCTGTTGCATGTGTGGACGCGGCCTTGAACTTAACATAATCCTTCGTTTGGAACTTGTGTAAGATAATCACATCTGTCACTTGCGATATACCAGGGCAGATCTGTACATTTTTAACCTGTTAACTGGGTATGACGACATTTTTCGTCATGCCCGGAAGACTACCAAAATGCGAATGACGACATTTTTCGTCATTAAAATTAACCGTATTATGTTGAACGCATTACGTTTTATGTAGTTCTTATATATTTAATCCTAGCGTGATGGTGTGATGACATTACTTATCACTGTGAAAAAAAGTCCCCAGTGTGAAACGAGTTTCACAAAATTTTATTCCCCGGTTAACAGGTTAAGCTTTAATCGATAAATTCTCTTAAAAAATCTAGTTCCAAGGCATTTGGAGAAATAAACAATTTTTTTGTCTCTCATTTGTTTTGTACTTAATAACGTGAATAATAAGAAGGGTTTTGTATTTAACTTTTAAAATAGTGGAAAACATTGCATTTAACATACATAAAAACTTATGTGATGTACCATTTTCTGTTTTAAATTTTAAGATTACTTTTGAGTTAAAATATTCTCCAGGCTACTGTACGTTTCGTGTTATTATATCATTAAGCAGTAAATTATACATTTTATCAAAAGAAATTTGCCGGAACACATACAAGCCTAATATTTATCCACTTATACAGAAAACAATAGGAGGAAATTTTAGCAAAATATCATATGATATAATATTCTGCTTCAGAAAAAGGAAGTTAAAAGAAAAATGTAACGAAACCTTATTTAAAAAGGAAGAGACACTAAAAAATTCAATGTCACAATAGTTCCAAGGTAGATAAACGAAAAGGTGAAATTTACGCAAGCGTTGTTTGAAGGAATTAAGAACATGATAGCAATCCATTAAATATTTGCTACTACGCAACTGAAGTCTATTGCAAAATGTAAGTGGCATGAGAAATGTATTTTTGTGAAATTAAATATTTTCGTCCGATGTTGGATTATTCAACAATCGGATTTATTTATCAAAATTCTCATGGAGTAACGTTTTGTGATTTTCTTTTTTCTTTTGATATAAATGAAAAGTAAAATTTTCTGTGTGCGCACACAATTATCGAAAATTATTTTCTTATTTAAAATATTACCTTATAAACAATCTAAAACATAAAATACATGCGTACATGCATAGTAAAACCCCTCGGATATCCCGACCACCTGCCTTAATGACCACATTTTCTCGAAACTAATTTTCCCTCATAGATTCAGTTCTAAAATTACCTCCTTCCAGAGACTATCAAAAACCTTTCTCTCTAGAAGTGAGCACATTTTGGGTTACTACAGTCTTGATTTTACCATGTTTATGAAAGTCGCCAAACAAACAAAACAACATTTTGGGTGAAGGAGATTTCATTTCTGTTTTTCTTCTGACCTGAACGAAGTAAGAAGCTCAGCAGTGACTCCCCATCAAGATTTGATCATTATAAAAAAGTTGTTTTAATTTAAAATTGAATTTAAGTTTTAAGCCTCCCCCCTAGTGTAGAATTTTTGTTCCAGGGGTATGTCTATATGAAATATTGCTAAAATTATACAGAAGTAAAAATGCGCAGTTGATAACATAATTAAAAGAGGACTATGCTGTTTCGTAAAAAAAAGAACTGGTCCTCAAATGAAGTTTTCGGGAAGAAATTGGAGACATATAGTGCACATGGCAGTTTTGAAAAGAAAAAATGTCGACAGGAAAAAGCTCTATTAATTTTAACATAGATGCTTCCCACTCTACTCCTACACGTCTTCTGAATAAATGTGGCATCTCAAAGTACGTAAAAATGAATAAGAATCCAGTTCTGACAGAACGGCATAAAATTAGACGTGTATGGAGAAGTTGTGCTTAAGTAGATGCAGGACAATGTCAACTGAAGCACTTATATTTTTCGACGAAAAAGTTTCAATCCCGATGGACCCGTCTTTTTTTTTTTTTTTT
>QLNU02015360.1:7369437-7380723 GCA_006491805.2 Dysdera silvatica | reverse complement strand
CCTCTTGTCTGTAAAGGAACCTACTGCTTGACTTATTCATCGGTAAGAGGATGTGCCAGCTTTCATGTAAACGGCAATTCAATATGAGTAATAAACATTGATATCAGGATAATTCGATGTCAGAATAAACGTCGGTATTAGGAATTCGATATCAGAATAAATGTCATATGTTGTTAGAGTTTGAAAGAGGGGTAAGAATTCTGATACCCGACACGTAGGTCACTAAATCTTGAATATCGTGCAGAAATTTTATAATCATTATTCAAAAGTATCAAGAGAATATCGAGGAAAATGTTAGACGTCTGACAGGTATTCAAATATTTCTCTTCAACGTTCAGAAGTGTTGGAATATTTACAGTTGTGTACAAGTGTACGCAAGCGCACACATACATATGTATAAAGAGAGAGATTGAGAGAACAGCTTACTTTTTCCTTTTTTATTCTGTCATGTCGTTTAGTGGCAAGTTTTATTAATCAACTTATTAGTGAAGAAACGCAAAAAAATATATATATATGAAAGAATGAGTTATGTACGTGTCTTGTATAAACTTAATTTCTTGATTTCGAAATACCAAAACTCCTGCGCACTGTGTTGATTTTCAAGGTGTGTTTGGCTATCAGAGGGTAATTTTTCTAGAGCGCCAATGAATTCGAATTTGGGTATTTTTCTTTGCATATTTATTTTATGAGATATGATTTGCGACGCAACACACTTTGGAGGGAAACGAGTCGCTTACAAAGGCTTATTGATTCGAAATAACTTTCGTTTTTAAGGTGGGGTGGCATATTTGCAACTTTAATGGCGGCCTACTTCGTTTGCCGCTGATTTAAGCCGCAGTATTGAATAAAATTGAATTGAATTACTTCTTTTACCTTTACCTCTAAATCGCTAAACAAGCATATAATCAACGACAAAAATCATGATAGCTGTAATCGTGAAGTTGTTAATGAATAATTTAACAAGGTGTTTGCGTGTGGAATTGCTCACAAATTTTTGTTTTCTCTCGTATAATAGGCAACGTTTATAATGTGCATTGGAACTCTGTTATGACAAACATAGATATAACGAATGCACGGCTATAATAAACGAATGATTTATATTAGTTTGATTTAGTGTATAATATATTGGTCCCACAACCGTCTTCTGCTAAGAAGACCGAGCGCCGCTGCAAAGCGTCATCGGTGGCAGTCACTCCGCAAGTGGGGAGTGACACAACGAGTCCCGCCTTAACGCAAAATTTTGGCTGTGGTGACCGAAGTCCGGATTCTTCGTAAAACTGTAGATCCAGCTTGACAACCCGTCTGGCCATCCTGGTGAAGTTAAGGCCGCTTCCTTCGTATTTATTTCACCGTACTGCGTGTATGTGTGATAGATAACAGAGAGACTTCCATCCTGCAGTGGATTGAAAATGGTTGAACATGATGATGATATTGGTTATATCGACTGGCAGCTATAACGAAAAAAATTCTCCGGTCTGTCTTTAGTCGTTGTAACCGAATTCGACGGTACTAGTAAATGAAAACTTGGCTTGCTTCCGGTTCATAAAAAGAACTAGCTTGGCACATACATAATACCATTGTCCATTTCAAAAAGATAACAAAAAATAAGGTCTCTCTAAACTAGATAAAGCACCGAAGTGGGAATATGATTAACCAATGTACGAAATATCAAATAGCAGTTTAATCACACATCATTAACGGCGATATTCATTGATAAATATGTTACAGAAAATCAGTTGTAATCACCACAGCTTACTTTGTATGCAAAATATGTGCATATAACTTTATATACAACACACACTCTCTCTCTCTCTCTCATTATTAGTAATCTTTCCATCAACACCATTATATGTTTCTTAAAGGGGCCCAGAAAAAGTCGTTAATGTACTAATAATTACGGATTAACTTTAATGTTTTAATTGATTTCCCTTCATCAGTGCAGGTTTAGGAGTATCAATACATTTGATAAATGCACTGGTGTGTTTAGAAATTGTTATTATTATTATTATTTGAATTACACCTTCGGATTTAATAAATTTACATACAGTACGATGTAGTGATGAAGTATGCCACTGATTTTTTTCTATTTAGAAAAAATTGTCTTAGAAAAGAACTAGCTTTGAAACATGGAGAAGCTTAGAAGGACTCTAATTTCATAATCCAATGTATCTTCATCTAAATCAACTAAGTTTTTTTTTTTTTTTTTATCGTCTCAGGGTCATAAAAATAATCCACCTGGAGAATCATGTGACTAAAACACTTCGCGTAGCAGACGGCAGGTGTTGATGGCATTGTAACTCTAATATCATTGTGATGAAATTGTGTATATACAGCGGGTGTTTACACATATTTATAACGACTTCGGCAGCGTAAATAAAATACATACAATAAAAAATTGTCTTCTAATGTATTCTATCTGATAGCCATGTCTTTGAACTATCATATTGCATTTAGATTTCCACGACAGTAGGGCATTTTGTAAAGTCACAAGCGGAATTTTGTCCCTTTTCCTCCTCCACGCTTTTCACAGTCCATCCGAAGTAGTGGTTTCAAAAGTCCAAATGCACAATAAGCCATCGGTGCTACATCTGGAGACTGGGTAGGAATATGGCTAATTAGTATTGACTTGATTCCAGTTTCTTGTCTCATTTTTTCTAGAAATGCGGTTGTACTTTTGGAGGTGTGGCTGCTCGCTTTGTCCTGATGGAGTTCCACATTTTAAAAATCAGTAGAATACAATTTTGGAATATCTCCTTTAAAAATAGGAGTCAGAACATTATTTTGATAATATGTAGAGTTGAGTTTTGGATTTTTTCAACTTTTCTTATTTTTTATTTTCCGTTACAAGAAATGCCAGCGATAACCATAAATCCGTTACTGAAAGTTACTTCGCTTTGAACCAAACTTTTGAGCCTTTCAGGCCTCTTTTTCGATAATAAATCGATCTTTTTTAATTACATTGATTTAAATAAATCCATTCTTCGTCAATTGTAACAATTTTGTTCCATCTATTTCCTGCTAAATGACCTTCATATAACAATCGACATCAGCAATCTGCTCATCAACATGCCGAGGTAGCAGACGATAAACTGCACTTTTTTTGCTTTGATTAAATTCAAATCTTTATTAATTTATTTATTTATAGTTGCTACTGATGTGTGCACAGCTTTTGTAACTGTTCTTTGAGGTTTTGGATTTTCTAGTAAAACCGTAGACTGCACTTTAGAAATGTTAGAAATAGTACGAACTTTTTGGGGATATTTCTTTTGGATTTTTTCCTCTTGACAACAAAGCCTGACGATTTTTTCCCCTTTACATTAATAATATCACTTATTTTATATTTTGAAACTGGAAAACCATGCTTCTTGCATCGCTTTTTAATTATTGAATATGAATATTTCTCTTCGGAAAGGGTAAATATATAACCTTCAAGCCAAAGCTTTCTGTCGTATGCCATTTCACAGCGCAAACTAAATTTTTAGTCGCAAACGATTTTTCACTTTTCAGGTAATAGCCTCTTGCCGGATTTTTTCCAGGGTCACTGTTAGTTTTTATTTAAAATTAGTCTTTTAAATATTTTGCAAACACCCTCTGTATACATATGAATACATGGAACTGTAGCCAGGGGTGGACACATACTCTCATTTTGGGGGGAGTCAAGGACAGAATTTGCCATGGTCTTGGAATAACACCCTTCATTTATCATGAAAGTTGGAATTTTTTACAGTGAAAAAATATATTTGGGGGTCATGACCCCTGTGACCACCCCCTGTGTTCGTCCTTGACTGTAGCTCTGTAACTCCCATTGAGTCTGTAACCTGCCCCTTATGCGCCTATATACTAAAACATCTTGATCGCAGTTATAAAGCTCTTCCAATGTCACTCCTGAATCTTTAGCAACTTGTTTCTTTCATTGAGTATGAGGTCATCCTTTCCGATGTCAATTTGCTGAAAAACCACCAAACAGGGGTTGATTATTTTTCCGTTTTGTCGAAAGATTTGAAGGTTAATATTTCAAAATTTTGAGTTACATTGGAAAATTGCTGGAACACGTATCAAGTAATTTTCGATAACCTGTTTTAAAATCCGCAGATCATTAAAATCCATCCATGGAATCATGAGATATCAAGGTCTGTATTATGACTGTTTTTGGACTTTGTGGGGCCGTATCTCCGAAATATAGGGCCATTCTAAAAAAAAGCTTAGACACTAGTCTAATAACATTTTGAGACCTCTGGCACGCGCCTCCTTTTGTTCCAATCCCCGTTGGGCCCCGTTAGAGGGTTCCCTCGTGAGTTTAAACAGTCGCACATAAAATAATTATCAAGATATATATGTGTCTGGCGTGATGTTGCAACACAGCACAAAAATGCAACTGCGAATAACACATTTTTCTTTAAAATGGTATTAAGCTTTGGCCAAATCAGTTCAACTGATTCGTTCGCTGATCATTCAAGTTATGAGCTTCACATTTTTTTCCTAACCTGGAGTTACCATGTTTTTAACGGTTTGTGAGGAGAGATGTAGCTCAGAACACCGCATCCCTTCACACATATTGCCATCTGTATTGAAGGGAAGTAGACTTGAGTATAACAACGAACCAATTTTTGAAGATATCTCCGCCTTAAAATTGAATATAAACCTAGAAGGATCCATTATTTTCGCTTAGAATTAAGTAAGTTCTATCCAGTTAATTATTTTAGCATTTAAGAAAATGGTCTTTTAATTATAAACGGAATTGCATTTAAGGCATAATAATGAACTCCCTTTTTCATTACTATATATTTAAAATTTATTAAACGCATTCTATAAAATAAAAGAAAATCGGTCATTTAAATGAACCACAGATCACTCTGACTTCCTGGCGTCTTTCGTTAAATTTGTTTTTCCAAATTAATTAACTGTACACTCAGCTCTTAAACTAGAAAAACGCAAACCAGATTAATTTAGTTGAAAGAATGAAAAATATCAGAAAAAAGGGATACGATAGCTGAGTAACAAAGGGATAAAATGGTGCTTTTTACAAATATCGCATCATTCAAATAAATACTACAATCGCCGGATCGCTTTATCTGCGTGCAGCTCTTTAAAAACCTCTTATCCAGTGATATACGTGTATATTAATTATTATTATTATTATTATTGTATTTTCGCAACATAAAGTTTCCTGCTCGTAGGCGACAAATTTAACTTATTTGTCTTGTATGGATATGTCGCACCCAAGGCGTAGCCAGCATTTAATTTCGGGGGGGTTCAGAAATTTTTACAGCACGTATCGATACAAGGCCGTAGCCAAGTCCCATTAAAAATTTAGTTTCGGAGGGGCGGTCCCTAAGATTCCCCCTCTGAATACGGGCATACTATGAAGCATTTGCCAGGATAACAAAGTAGGTCGTTAAACGGAAAGAATCGTTAAATACGATGGCGTTATTGAGAGAAATACTGTATTTACCTTTAAAACTAGTTTGGGAACCACACACTGCAAATTTATGAACTTATCACTAATCATCAATCTACACTGGTGTCCAAAAGTTAAGCAAAATTCGTAAAACATGCAAAGTAAAAGGTTAACGCTAACAGAACAGCAAACATTTGCATGTAGATTATTTACTAACCTAAACCAAACACTGTGCACCTGCATATTTTATCAGTTGACGGTATACAGGGTGTCCCAAAAACATTGACCGCCCCTCTAATTCCTTAAATATTGATTCTAGACATATGTATTGAATTAAAAAGTCGCATAAAAAAGGTGCAGAATTTTATGAAATCAATTAAAATGGTAGAGGATTATTTTTCGAAGAAATACAAAATTTAAGTTTTTGTACGGTCCCTGTATACAAAAATGTCCAAGGAGTAAAATGTGTCCAATGGGTCAATATACAAAATTTCAGCATTCTAGTGGGAAAATAACCAGAGATATCAAAGTCCAAAATAACTGACTTACAACACTTTTTGAAGGGAGCAATAGGTACATGCCGTGAAGAGGGAAAATTCATTCTGCTAGGTCACGTTATTTTGGGTCTTCATATCTCTGGTTCTTTTTCCACTAGAATGCTGAAATTTTGTATATTAGCCTATTGGAGTATGGGGCACATTTCACTCATTGGAAATTTTTGTGTACAGGGACTGTATAAAAATTTAAATTTTGTATTTCTTCAAAAAATAATCCTCTGCAACTTTAATAAATTTTATAAAATTCTGCACCTTTTTTTTACGCCACTTTCCAATTTAATACATATGTCTAGGATCGATATTTAAGAAATTAGAGCTTCGGTCAATGTTTTTAGGACACCCTGTATACGTATATCGCAAATCCATGAATACATTCGTACAATCCATAGATACCAATG
The DNA here is from genome assembly GCA_006491805.2 of Dysdera silvatica. Lineage (NCBI taxonomy): Eukaryota > Metazoa > Arthropoda > Arachnida > Araneae > Dysderidae > Dysdera > Dysdera silvatica. The sequence continues at coordinate 7,374,370 of QLNU02015360.1, read as the reverse complement.
TGTTTTTTTCTTTACCATTCATCAAATTTTGTGATAGTGGATCAAATGTGTTCTTCTAGTTTGAGCATTAAAACATGCACATCAAAACATCCCATTAATCCCTCCCCCATGAAAATTATAAAAATACTTCCCTGGTGGCCTTACGTGTTAACTAATGAAAAAAAATCCATGAATACAGAAGACCGTAGTGTGCATATCTTATCCCAATTTCTTGCAAACTCGGAAAAAGTGGTGGTATAGTTGTTGACCAGGAACTAATTATGGCACAAAGACGCCAGGTTAACCTTTATTTCAATTAGTTGAATCATAAAAACGATGGAATCAGGACAGTCACAGACAGAAGCTTCCAAAACACAGAATATGTATATAACCTCTAGATTGTGAAGAAGATTCTAAAGAGCACTGGAGACGTTGGAGGAAAACCAGATCATCTAGGAGTTACATCTCGGCAGGGCCGGTATCTGGCATTAACAATACGATGTTCACAAGACAACTCTTTGTGATTTAATAGCCGCCATAAGAGCAACTGTTTTCGGACAAACTATTTACAAGATACTCAAGAAAAGTGATCTGTATACTGAACATCCAACAGTTTGTTTCCTGCTTATCCCTACGTATAGGCGTGCACGTTTATACGAAGTCAAGATCATTGAAATTGGATTTTGAACCAGAGAGGAAATGTGCTCTTTATTGGTGCATCCAGATTCAGTTTTCAGAATGATTCTCGTAGCAACACTATCTGGAGAGAACAGGAAACACTCTACTCAACCCCATAATACCATGAAAATGGACATCTTGGAAGTGGCATAGTCATACTATAAACAAGTATGATGGTAAATAGCTGCACATCTTACAACAGAAATTCTGTTACTGGTAAAAGGTACAAAAACGACGTACTAGAACCTCATGGTCAACTTTTTACGGTGTCGTGGGTCCACAATTCTTATTCATAGACGATATGGCACGTCCTCGCTCATCTCATTGTCAGTTGGTCGATGGTTTACTTCGGAGTGAAGATATTAAGCGAATGCAGTGGCTATCAAAATCTCCGAATTGTACCTCATTGTGTGTTCATGGAATGCACTAGGGAGGTGACCTGTATGCAGGCCGTCCTTGAACATGCGTGCGGACCCTGCGCTCTTAGCCCCGCGAAGCGTAAATTCTCAAATTTTAAGTTTCAATATTGAAAATTTCGCTAAAATATTTTTCTTCTTGCTCGCATTTCGTATCATCAAGTGCTCATACATTATTCCATTTTTTTATTTCGTTTTGTTTTCTTACTCGTATATGTATGGGCCCCCGAAATATGTTTTGCCTCGGGCCCCGCATTAACTAAGGACGGCCCTCCCTCTATATTCCGTCATCCCCAACTAAGGCATCCCCATTTCGGAACTGGAGCTTCGAACATTTCTACTTCATGAGTAAGACTTCTTGTCCACACAGCTCATAGACAACCTCGTAGAAAGCATAAACTATTAATGTGAAGCCTGGTTAATTGCAAGAGGTGACCACAACTCTTATTAATGCTCATATACAAACGCTTTTTCGTTTTTGTTTTGTTTTTTTTCCACAGTGAAAATAGCGTTTTTTCTTAATCACTTTTTTATATAGGCATACGAAAGTTCGTTCCATTTCGTCTTTTGGTTTATGAAATATTTACAATTATAGTCATTAGGCTTAAGTTTTTGGTCGCTAATTGACGAACTTACTCGTGTTTTCGACCTTTGACTCCTTATTAAGCCATTTTTATTATTTATAAATTTAAATTGCCACTTTTCTCACTAAAATTACTGATCTGAAAGTCATTAAATCCATAAAATAATCTTAAATCGTATGTAACTACCGAACTGGAAACCATGATATATGGAATACATTATCTAACTGAAACAGAGCCTCGTAACAAGCTATTGCTTTCTGCTCGCCTCCATTTCTAACCAAATCGTGTTAATATTCTCTTAAACTAAAACATAATCAGTATCATTAGAATAATATTGAAATTAAACACACACACATATGATATATATATATATATATATATATATATATATATATATAATCATCATCATCATCATATTCAACCATTATCTATCCACTGCTGGATGAAGGTCTCTCCAAATGCTTTCCACACAAGTCTATCCTGAGCAATTCGCTTCCACGTCACCCCAACCTGTTTTCTTATTTCATCCACCCATCTAGTTTGAGGACGTTTTCTAGGTCTTCGGTGGTCTCTTGGAATCCAGTTCAGAATTTCTGTTGTCCATCGTTGATCAGTTCTTCTTGCAATATGCCCAGCCCATCGCCATTTCAGCCCTTTTACTTTAACAATGATGTCCTCTACTCTAGTTTGCTCTCTCACCCAAGTGTTTCTTTTTCGATCTCTCCTAGTTATTCCAAGCATGCACCTCTCCATGCTCCTTTGCGTTGTCTGTAACTTTCGTATTGCTCCAACTGTTAGACTCCATGTCTCTGATCCATAAGAGAGGACTGGCAATACACACTGGTTGAAGACCTTTCTTTTTAGACACAAAGGCAATTTCCCCTTCAGGATAAAACTGTTTCTTCCAAATGCACTCCAGCCAAGTTTAATACGTCTGTTGAGTTCTTTCATAATGTTGCCATCCATTGAAATCAGCTGGCCAAGGTAAATATATGAATCAGCAATTTCTAGCTCAATGTTGTCAACTTGTATTTTTGTTTCCTCTACAAAATTATTGAACATGATCTTAGTTTTTTGTAGGTTCATCTTGAGTCCAACTTCTTTACTTCTAGTTGAGAGCTCCTGTACCATGTCTTGGAGTTCTGATGGGTTCGTTGAAAAAATAACAATGTCATCAGCAAACCGCAAATGATTTAAATATTCACCATTTATTTTTATTCCCTTGTTATTCCAATTTATCTGCTGAAAAATCATCTGTAAAGCTGAAGTAAAAAGTTTTGGAGAAATGGTATCTCCCTGCCTCACACCTTTACCAATTTTGATAGTTTTGGTATCTTTATGTAACCGAAATTTTGCACTTGCATTTTTATACACACGTTTCACCATGTCAATGTACACATCCTCGATGTCTGTTGATCTTAAAGAGTTGATGACTGCTGATGTTTTAATAGAGTCAAAGGCCTTCTCATAGTCAATAAATGCCACACACAATGGAAGTTCATATTCATGTGTTCTTTCAATTAATTCTCTTAATACTTGAATATGGTCCACTGTACTGAATCCACTTCGAAATCCAGCTTGTTCTCTTGGTTGAGCTGCATCTAATTTTTTCTGCAGGCGATGTGTTAGCACTTTTGTGAAGATTTTATAAATAGCAGGTAACAAGCTAATTGGTCGGTAATTTTTTAAATCCTCTTTATCACCTTTTTTATGCAAAAGAATTACTGTTGCAGAATCCCATTGGTTTGGTATGTTACCACTGTTGAGGCATTTGGTAAAGAATTTTGCGAGTATGTCTTCTACATGTTCTCCAGCTTCTTTTAAGATATCTAATGTAATGCCATCATCGCCAGGGGATCTTCCTTTCTTCATACTTTTTATTGCAAATGCTACTTCTTCTTTTAAGATTTTAGGAGCTGTTCCTTCGACTATCTCAGAGTCTTCGTTTAATCCACTGTTTCCCTCATACAGCTTTCTGTAGAATTCTTCAACTCTTCTAAGTATTTCTTCCCTATTTCTTGTTACAGTGCCATCCTCTCCTTTTAATGCAATGATGTGTTTCTTCCCAATAGACAAACTCCCTTTAACAACCCTAAGGCTCTTGTTGCTTTCAATGGCCTTCCTTACTAACTCACAATTGAATTTTCTTATATCTTCTTTCATGTTTTTGCGCAAAGTTTTGCAAAGTTCTACATACTCGATCTTGCGACTGGTATTTTGATTGTCCACCTTCATAAGTCTTCGCCTTTTCATGAGTTGTTTCGTCTTCTCAGATAATTTGCTATTCTGCTTTTTACATATTACACCACCAATTTCCCCAGCAGTTTCAATTATTGTCTTAACAATGTTTTCATTTGCTTCTGAGATGTCAACTTCTTCAATAAGTCCTTCCAGTGCAGAAAAGCGATTTTTTAATTCCAACTTGAATGCCTCGGTATTTTCTTTTAATTTCTTTAAATCCACCCTCTTACATACTTGTTTCCTAATGAGCTTCTGCCTTTCTAGTTTAGTATTTAAGTGCATTTTACATCTCACCATTCGATGATCACTTCCAGTATTAAATCTGTTCAGTACGCTGCAATCTTCAATAATTGATTTCTTGTTTGCCAGTATATAGTCAATTTCGCTGGTTCCTCCATTGGGGTGTTTCCATGTCCATTTTCTTTGCGGTTTCTTCTTAAAAAATGAATTCATGATGCTAAGATTTTCAGCTTCGGCAAATTCTATGAGTTGATCGCCACGTTCATTCCTTTCCCCGTATCCGTATTTACCAACCGATGTCTCTCCTTGTTCCTGTTGTCCAATTCTTGCATTAAAATCTCCCATGATGAGCTTGATGTGTTGTTTCCCCTTGGTATGTAGCTGTTTGATTTCTTCATAGAATTCCTCAACCTCCTCGTCGGTATGGCTTGATGTTGGTGCATATGCCTGTACTATCTGAAGTTGGTATCGCTGGGTTAGTTGAACAACGAGCCTCGCTGCTCGATCTGACGTGCTTTCGACTTCAAGAAGGTAGTCTTTAATTCTTTTGTTGATTAAGAAGCCAACACCACTTGTTCTTCCAGTTTCCGTTCCTCTATAATAAAACAAATGTCCACTTTTAAGTTCCACCAACTCTTCACCTTTTCTTCTAACTTCACTGAGTCCTACAATGTCCCATTTGATCTTGTCAAGTTCTTCTTCCAATTCCTGAAGTTTTGCTTCAGAAGCAAGGGATCGTCCATTAAACGTAGCCAAGGTCAATAACAAACGGCAGCCTGGGCCATTCCAGTGATT